>WOUH02024341.1:0-14101 GCA_009936405.2 Stevia rebaudiana
GGAGGAGATGGGTGAGGTGGAGGAGATGACCAATGGGAGAAAGGATCCACCAACGGGGAGCGGGAGCCGTTGGGGCCGAGAAGTGAAGCCCGCCGGGGTGCCGGGGCGGTGTTCCCGCCGGGACCCGCTGAAATCGTGACCCCGCCCACTCAACGGCTCGACCGTTGCACACGGTCTAAGAAACCGCTTTAGGGTGCTAACTTCCCACTGTCGCATCTCTTCCCTTCCACCTCTCCCATCGTCGCATCCCTTCCTTTTCACAGTCACTTATAACCGTTTTTCTATCTCATATTAACTCTCCATTACATATCACTAGGATGGACAAGTGGAGAAAACACCCGATCAGTTCCGCTACGCTACTCCCGCCGCTTTCATCGCCTTTGGCATCTATCATGATATCTCCCTCTTACCGTTGTGTATAGTTTCGTTTAGTTTAATTGTTGTATGTGTTTTATTTTTTATCTTTTTTGGTTGTATATATTATGATGAACGTGAAACAAATGAAAGTTTAACTTGATTGAATTTTTATGCATTAGTTAATTGAATTTCGTGGAATTTTTTATATGGAATGCACTCAAGTTACCCGTTCATATTATTTGAGGGTGAATATGTAACTTATTTAGGATTGTCATTGTTTTCCGCCACTTATGTCACAACTTCTAATTATACAAGTATAAGAAAGACAAGCTAGGTTGCCCAACTTTTTTTTTTCTACATGTACATAAAAAAAATCATTTATGCTTTTACAAGTTTGAACATTTTTCATTCAATTAGACTGTAATAAACCCAAGTATGCGCAGTTTAACAACATAATTTTCTTTTCTTTTAATCTCATTCATCAACGCTGACAATCATCTGATGGATGTTGTCTTGGTCTAATTGTGGGTGCATTAGAGTTAACTGGTCACTATTCTTCTCTAACTTTCTTGATTTTAAGGTTATGTACCTTTGAGTTCTTATCTGTTCTAGGGATTTGATAATATAATATAAAAACCTAACTACAAACTTATTAATTAAGGTAGTGTATGAAATCAAATGACTGGGATGTTGTACTGGAATAATGTTGTTAAAGTATAACTAACATTATTTTGTTTGATTGTATGTTTGTGTTTCGAATATAATATGAGAAAATGTCATGCGTCAATTTTTGTAATACTTTATTAGATGTAGATTTGTCTCATAATGCGTATGAACTTTAATTGGTTTTTTGTTTATATAGGAGTTTTCGTAGTATACCGATGACTTATATAGTTAGTGCCCATCATATGACTTTCTCATAACCTTCAAAACTGCATTTTAAGAACTTGTGGTTTACGTAAATGTTTTAGTTTTATCTTTTATATACTTTGCAACGTTGACCACTAAATATAGTCTCATGTGTAATGGTGAAAGATGCCTAATGATGGTATGATCAAGTGTCACATATGATGATTACTAGTTGGTCAAGCCCATTACACATGATCTTAGATATGATGACTCAACGATGTAATGAATTAAAAACGTTTAAGTTTTTGAATTAATTCCTATAATTAACATGAACAAGTTAGAAGTAGATAGTTTTAAACAACATTATTTCAACAACGTTATATTCTAAACTTACGGATTAAAATAAAGTAAAATATATTAGATTTTAGAACGAGACGACATCACGACACACACTTTATAGTTACGAATTACCTAAATCATCTTAATACATTGGCTTGAACTTTGAACTCTTACCGTTTGGTATACTGAAATTGAAGTATAATCTATAAAATTAATTGTGGAAATTCCTCTATATATTCTCGAAATAGTTAAAAAGTGATTTACAGAAACTAACAATATGCCGCCTATATCTATAATTCTATAAACAGAAGATGATGATGATGATACATTGATTTGATATTGTATCTTTATGACATAAAAACAATTTCGCAGTTAAAATGTGGGGAATTTAAAAATACTTTATTAACTTTAAAAACTATTTTATTTTATATTTTAATTTTATAAAGAGTGGAAAAACTTTATGATTCAAAGTACTACGTCGGTTTCCTTGTGGAGGATGCTTTTTCTTTAAATGAAAAACAAAGCATTGAATTTATATTACCAACTTTGATAATTAAATATTTACTGAAGAAATAACTAATGTTAAATAATATAAAAAGGTGTGGACTGGAGTTAATGTCAAATAAATTGGACGATGGATAAAGAAAGCTAATATCTAAAGTTATTACTTTTTCTGAGATTATATTTATAAGGATAATTTTATCTAATATTTTAAATATATTTTAATTATCATATATATTTAAATAAATATTTATAGAAACATAACCACACACAAATGGGCTACCTCACAAATAATACTTTTCATACTCTCCCATCTAATGTCATAGAAGCATGAGGTTCGAAATTGGGTTTTCAAGATTATAATTTACCCTTCATGAGGTTTCACTATTTCCCCTCAACTTTAAACACTGTTCTAGTTTAAACTCTTTGTTTTTTCTTTATGTAAACTGAGATGACACGTGTCATACTTACAAAACTTTCTTTCTATTTTCTAATTTTTATTATCTTTTTAATTTGATTTCTATTAAATTTCGAACATACATTAATCCTGATGTGCGCATTCGATGTAACTTCATTAAAAAATGTGTATAAGATATGTACAAATAATCAAGCATGAACGTAGAAGCTTTTAAAACTACTTAAAATATTTCTTTCTATTATAGCTTACATACACATACCGTGTGTTGTCTGAATAACTAATTATCTAACTTGTTAGCTATTTTAACATCATCTTTTCTTTTATGGGTTGAGTTCAAGTAGGATGGGTCTTTTTAATAGAAAAGGAAGGAAATGTCCTTATAGTGACATGTGACAGGGTGAAGGAAAGACAATTGTAGTGATTTGTGTTAATTAAAAGTTTCACATATTTACAAATGGGTTGGGTTCAAGTATGATGGGTCTTTATAATAGAAAGGGAAGGAAATGTCCTTATAGTGACATGTGACAGGGTGGAGAAAAGACCATTATAGTGATATATGTTAATTAAAAGTTTCACATATTTACAAAACGGGTTGGGTTCAAGTATGATGTGTCTTTATAATAGAAAGGGAAGGAAATGTCCTTATAATGACATGTGACAGGGTGGAGGAAAGACCATTGTAGTGATATGTGTTAATTAAAAGTTTCACATATTTACAAAATTACTATTACGTCTTCCCTCGCCATTGATTATAAGATTTAATGGTTGGGAGAGTCTTCTTACCCTTCCTATTATAAATTTATAAGGCTCATTTCTACTATAACCCTACCCGATTTAAGACTCGCGAAAAAATAATATCATTGAGTAATTTAGTAATATAATTTTGGTGGAATATCTCAGGCATGATCGTTACAAAATTTTGAGCGTTTTTTAGAACTTATGTACAACGTTTTAAATACCCGTTAAAACCAGTTGTAATACAAGATTTCAGATAGGAGCCAAGTATGATAGAGTCCGGTTAAATAGGAACTGTTTTTCTTATGTGTCGGTGGTAAATCATTTAATATTGGTTCAAACCGTGATACCCGCGGTATTAATAATCTTAAACCTTGATTTTTAAAATTTGAACTTTTATTAAAAAACGATAATGGTATAAACTCATTGCTATGAAACTAAACCTAGCTGCCTTCATACGTTGGTGATACAAGACACGATCTTGGTCCATTCCAGGTGACCATTCTAGACACGATCTTTGTCCATTTAAATTTAAGATCGATACATGCTTGGTCGTTCAAATTCTAATATTGTATGAAACAGAACGATCGTGAACTTGATGCATTCAGTACTTTAATGTCATAAACCTATTGCACATTATTACCTGAGAAAACCTTTGTTAGAAAATTGAATAACCATTGTGGGAATGAACTTGAATGCTAAAGATATGGCGATCCCTCAAAACCTTCGGGGAGACGCTGTTTGACATACCATATACTTTAAAGGCGTATATCGACGAAACCTCTAAAAAAGAAGACTCCTTATGAAGCCTTAAGAAAGAAAAGGCCAAACTTAACCTATCCTTTGTCAGATAATTCATGTGTATAGTGCATGTAAAGACTCCCATAAAAACATTGCACTAAACTAGATGATTGGAGTAGGCTTATATATGGTACGTCTAGGAACTGAGAGCATTCAATTCTCATTATTTATTAAGAGCATTCACATTTTATTCTCTATCTCCATCTTTATAATCTAACCAAATATTACTTTTTGTAAATTTATATACAAATTTTATTTAATCCGTCACATCTCATTCTCTATCTCAATCTATGTTCGAATTTTATGACTTTTGGTGGAAAAACTATAAAAAAAACGTCAAAGATCGTGCAGTCAAGCTCTATTACATAATTTTAATTCTTATATCATATAAATCTTACTATATTTATATAAATAAGAGTTTAGTTTACACTCGTGAGTGTAGTCAGGCTCTATAATAATATGGGAAATCCAAGACCGATCGTATTGTTGAAATGATGTTGCGTTCATAAGTAATAAGCAATCCTAAATATTATCAATGTTTTCTAGAGCGCATTGGCTAAAGATGATATATATAAGAACCCAATGTATAAGCGTGCTCAGACTAGAACAATTCAGATATGGATGATCACCTAGGAAGTTGTCACTCGGGCAAGCAAAACAAAACCGTGTTGTTTAAATGATTGGGCAGACCTCATCAAGTATGATTAGTCCCTAAAGGAATTCAGAAGGACACTCTAGGCAAATCTCACATATGTGAAGGGGAAGGTGGGGAAAACCTCATCATGGACGATGAGCTTTAAAAGGGGTATATATAAGTATATAACATATAAGGTGAATCAGACATCAGACATCAATATTTGACAAGAAAGATGTTGAATTCATAAGGAATCACCCTTCTAAAATATTATGAAATCATTATGGGCGTATTAACTATGGAAGAGAGGAACATTTCACATGTGCTTAAATGAAATAGTTCTGCGATGGGTCATGGGTGAAGAGGTTTTCATTCTGGTAATTTAAATAAATCGGCCATGAATTCATATTGGGCTAAGGGGACAATACTGGTAATACAAGAATACGATTTTACTACATGAACCTCACGCACAAGTTCCTCTATTAAAAAAGACTCCAATTTACGCTTGAACTTTTCTAATTTAAGTTCAACTCGACTTAAATATTTATGTGCAAATCTCGATTAACACATGAGCGGCTCGGCTCGCTTACACATCTAGAAGGCTATAGTAAAATGAATAAAAAACACACTTAATCTTTAAATTACTAGTTTTCCTATAGAGTATTCAAAAATATTTATTACTTCTAGTAATAAATATTTTCTTATTGTATAAAACTTTATTTTATGATGCTTAATAAATAGATATTCATAGAAACACAACCACACATGCAATGTATGTGCCTGAAAGGAAAGAAGAGAAAGAACGGACCACAAATAGATTTAATCGTGTCATAAGCAGTCAGGATCTGCTAACCCTACATCAAGCAAGGTTTCTATCAATGTCCAAGTTATTGATTATGTGAAGTTGCTAATATGGGTAACTTGTGACTGAGGGTAATTTGTTGCTGATCAACAAAGGTCCTGCTAACGATCAGAGTTCTCAGTTTGTTTAGAGTTTGTTCAAAGGAGTTACAAGTTACTTTCATGGATACTTTTGTGATGTTAGAAGTTGTATATAAAAAGGCTTTGTAATTAAAAATCAACAACTAGGTTGTTGTTCGTTAGATGATTAGATCTTAACATACACTGAGAGATCGAATTAAGAGAGAACAGAGATAGTATCGCTTAAATCTTGTTTTGCTTTGATGTAATCGTGTAGTCAATTTGCTAGAATATATTTGAGTTCTTAATCAAGGACGGTGGATTATTTCTAAATAGATTTGTAAACATTCGACAAATAATATTTTAATTTCTCTGTGTTTGTCATATCACTCAAGCTCTTGAAATAGAGCTCGGAAGGAGAAGAGTTGACATGCTCTCGTAAGCTTAACCGGTCAAGGTCGCACTCATCAGTCGACATTAGGCTCGGCTCGATTCATGTGTATCTCTAACCAAAACACATATAAGCTTTAAACATAAGGATAGTTACTCACTGAAGTTTAAATAAAAGAAAATACGTTATTAATTTTAATTGTAATTAGATACATGGATAGTCCTAATGGTTTGCATTAATTGCAGCTGTGGTCCCTAAAATTGAAAAATTACATGTTTTGTCCAATAGTTTATATGCTCGTGACACTTTTGGTCCATGTTGGTTAATTATTCTATTAATGACTAGAGACCACAGTGTTACAGATGTGGAAACTATTGGAGCAAAAGTGTTACAAATGTGCAAATTTTTTAACCAAACTTGTAATATTTCAATCGTAAGGACCATAACTAAAATTCATGCAAACCACACTTATAATTATAACGTTGTACAAGTATATGCAAATATTAATATCTATAAAAGCATGTTAGTACCATACGACATTAGCTTACTAAAAATTATCAAATACGGGAAAATTTCATATATACCCTTATAAACTTTAAAATATCATATCAATCAAAACTTAAAAATATCATATTTAAAAATATCTATTTTGGTTGATGATGCATTATGTGGTATACCAGCCATAGGTTCATAACATGTGGCATCATCATTTATGTATTCCCTTCCTTTGTAACAATGGCAAACCATCATAATCACCAAACCATTTTTATTTAGACATTTGCTTTATCTTTGAATGCATGCGTCACCGGTTTTTGATTTCAAATACTCTAATAATAAGAGATATAAGATTGGATGCAGTGGAGGAGTGATAGGGGCTTGGTGGTGATGTGGCAAGCTCATCATGCCGGGAACACCAAAACAGGTAGGGTGTTGGAGGGATAGGCGTGGAGGGGAGCACTGTGTGGAGTTTTTTTGATTTTTTTATCTGTCAATCAATCACAATAGCCCTCCTACTTTTTACCAATCACTCTCACCCTCACTCACAATTACACCCCTAAACCATCACTCAGGTGATGACACCCTCTTTCTTGTGTGACGCCTATGTGTCACTGACGAGTCATCACTGTCACTCACCTATCACGGATATCCTAAAACAGTATGTACAATTTTTCACCTCGAAAAAGTTCCAAGTCGTTAGGGAAACGCATGTAAAAAATAACAATAAATAATTTTATAAAATAATGGTAGGTGTGGTAGGTTTTATATGTATTTTCGTAACTTTTTGAAAACCCACTTTATATATTTAACGACAATGATTGTCAGGTTTAGGATGTCAAAGACGAAATCCCTTAACCCAATGTTGGGTTGTCCAATAAAACAGAATCCCTTACCCTTTTAACCCACCGTCGGATGAACCAACCATTTTAAAAGGAGAAACTATAAGCTGAACCCTCTAACTCAACGAGAAGATTTATTTTATGAGTTATATCTGAACCTGAGATCTTAATTTATGAAATTGATTAAAACTCATGGCCGTAAATTCCCAACCACGCCAGTTGTTATTAGACAATGGAATATTAACTCTCTCAACCACTACGTTTGTCGTTAGAAAATAATGTTGTACGGATGAGGTAAAATTTAGGGGGAAAATGGAGAAACCTCAAAATCTTGTGTTTTATTTGTCTTACATGAAAGTTTACGTGTGCGTACGGAAGCAAGGCAACTGTCAAAAATGAAAAAATAAAGAGTGTCAAGAATCAGATACCAAGAGGATAACATCAAAACTATCAACACTTAAGTATTATAACTAGATTATTCGTGTACCTTGTATTTATTGTATTTTTTATACCTATTCATGTAACTTTGTCATCTATAAATAGATATCTCCTAATTATGAAGGGGATATAAATTATCTCTCATTCATGGTATCAGCTTTTTTTAGACTCTTTACCTTCACCTTCACCTTCCAACTTTCTTTCTCCCCACATAAACCGATCCCTTCCTTTTCTCAATTATGTCGCCAACCTCCATTCTCCTGTCACGGCTTCATCTTCCACTGACACATCCATCTCCCTCAACACCATTGTTCATATGATCAATGTCAAAACTCTATAAACTACCATTATCCTTCCAAAACCTCATCCATCACGTTGATGGATCTGCCACTGCCCCTCTACCAACTGTCCTTCAATGAGACAAAACTGTTGACAATCCAGCTCTCACTGCCTGGAATCTCGCCGATTAGAAAACGGTGATCACCCTTCATGACTCGCTCTCAAAAGAGGCAACCACTCCCATCATCGGTTTAACTTCTGCACGGGCAATCTGGCTGATCAATAGCTAGCATGGCTGAAACTAAAGAAAACACCATTGACATGCAAATAAACGTAAAAAATAATAATAATAAACTCAAATTGAATGCTTCACGACCTTCAACTTTTACTCAAAGTAGAAGCTGTAAAACTCAATAAAGATCCTTCTTATACTTTTAAAATAAGAATATAATCAAAATACAAAGAAAATATATGAATTTGGCATGTAATGAGTCTTTAGATATATAGTTTTAGGGTTTCCCCGCTAATCGGGTAACAAGTCGTGACACGTGGCATTTTGGCAAAGACCGTGAAATGATTAGGCCAATCAAGATGATACAGACCATAACGAGCTTCTTCAAAAAAACCTTCTCTCTTCAAAGTCTTCATGAATCTTTAATCCAACATTCATTGACATAAACTCTAGCTAAAGTGACCTACAAAAATAAGATTTCACGAAAACAAGTATCAATGTTACCGAAACAAGAGAAACACAAAATGAGATAAGTTTATAACTGAAAAGATATTTAAGAAAAGGCACATCACTCCTCTCCCTTGATCTTGGGAATCGAACTACACAAGTCGTCTTTTCATTCAAATTTGTTGAACCACATGCACCCAATTTTATTTTTGTGACTTACACTTCTTCACACGGTCATAGATACAGATTTTACTTGGTTCACACAGTAGTGTCTTGCTCACACGAATTAAGGTTTCGATTAACCCTTTTTTCTTCATATATCGGTCCTATATAAAAAACAATCGCGTCCCTGTTTCCCAAAACCAACTCTCAAACCGCTTTTTTAACCAAAGAAATTTAATACCAATTGTTATATACGAGGCTCCAGTTTTCACACTAAACACCACGTAAAGAGGTAAAGGAGAGATTATTGTCCCATCATTCTGAGTCTTTTCATTCATTTCAACACATACATAAGCTGAGAATAACTACAAACAAACCATCGGACCTACTACTTAATTAACTACCTAATGACTCATCAAAAAATTAAAAACATGTCTCTAAATAAATATCTTGGTGACTCGTATCCATCTTTCTGACGGGACTTGCATAAGTGCGTAACTTGACTTGACCCATCATAATTAATCCTTACAATAACAACCTTAAATGTTTCCACCGAAATTATAGTAGTCTTGATTGAGTTACATTTGAAACCCACTTCCTAACTTGAATCAATTTTTATATATAACAATATTATTTTGCTTTTAAACTATGTCTTGATCATTAATCTAGTGTTTTTGGACTATAAATCAGATTTTATATATATAACTTCAACTTTTGTTTGTAATGATTTGTAAACTTTTTAAAATTTCATTTCGTGATTACAATTTTAGAATGTTTTGAGATAATTTTCTGGAAAATGATAGGCAAAACAAATAATATCATAAAACAGGATTTACAACTATATGGATTTCATACCCTTTTTACCAAAAGAGCAAACTCTTAATTCGTGAATGTGAATTTGTGAGGTCTTCATATTGAATTGGTTCCTCAATACAAAGAGTTACAATGTTTTTGGATACGAAATTAAAAGTAGTATGTGTGTATATGCTTAATTAGTAGTTCCTATGACCACCATCCTATTTAAATTAGTGCGACATGTGCATAACTATAAATTAAGTGAGTACGTAGGCATCGACCTTAATCATCTTATATTAATGCGACATGTGCACCTTATGAAGTAAGTAGATCCCTCACCATGCAATAATCTAATTATATTATATCGATGACTATCAAACGTACACTATGGGTTTGTTTTGTATGAGGTAATTGAATGAATGACGGAATAGAATGGACGAAATGAGAAGAGAGATAAGGGATGAAATAGATCATTACCATTCTATTGTCATGTTTGGTTACCAGTGATAATGAAATAAATCATTACTTCATGTTGACTTGTAGAACGAAAAATATGAAAGGTAGGAAATAAAGATTAGGTCGGGTCAAGGTTCTGGTCATTGTTCGGGTTGTGTTTCGGGCCGTAGTTCAACTCATGGGTCGGTTCGTGGTTTAGGTTGTGGGTCGGGTCATGGTTTAGGTCGTGGGTTGTGTGTCATTGGGTGGGTCATGGGTCGGGTTATGGTTCGAGTCATGGGTTGGGTCATGGGTCGGGTTATGGTTTGAGTCATGGGTCGAATAATGGTTTGGATCATGGGTTGGGTAATGGTTCGAGTTATGGTTCAACTCATGGGTCGGGTCATGAGTCGGGTTATGGTTTGAGTCATGGACCAGGTAATGGGTCGGGTCATGGTTTGGGTTATGCTTCGAGTCATGGGTTGGGTTATGGTTCGAGTCATGGGTCGGATAATGGTTTGGATCATGGGTTGGGTAATGGGTCGGGTCATGGTTTGGATTAAGCTTCGAGTCATGGGTTGGGTTATGGTTCGAGTCATGGGTCGGATAATGGTTGGATCATGGGTTGGGTTATGGTTCAAGTCATGGGTCGGATAATGGTTTGGATCATGAGTTGGGTAATGGGTCAAGTTATGTTTCAAGTCATGGGTCGGGTTATGGTTCGTGTCATGGACCAGATCATGATCATGGGTTGGGTAATGGGTCGGGTCCTGGTTTTAATCTTGGGTCGGGTACTGGGTTGAGTCATGGATGGATCATTGATTAGGAAATTCCTTCAACTTCAAGGAAACGAATGAAAAAAAAAAACACCCCATCCTCAAAGAATGAAAATAATTAAAAGATGAGGAATCGCATTTCTTATGTAATTGTACATTTAATTTCTAAATGTAACCAAACATGTTTATAACTTATTCTATTCCAGCTTCCATTCATGTATACCAAACACTACCTATATGTTTTAATTTGTACTATTCAACTATACTCTAACTACTATTTCCCTATTCGTTACCTAAGCATTCTTATATGCACAATCTTTCTGCTCATTGATATTAATTGTACGATTAAGAAAAATAACCAAATGACACCTTCTACTAAGTTTACACTGTTAGCCCAGACTCTTGATCAAAAAATAATACGAACACAAAAACTCTTGATGGTTGATCAAACCTGATCAACTCCTGTATATAATTTAACCGGGACAATTTATAAAGACTCCTTAGACTCCTATTTATACTAAAAACTAGTAACCCTAACTTGACTATAAAGCAAATAACCTATTTTAGATGAACTCAAATTCTATCTAACAACTAAATTAAATACATAAATAAACTTTCCTGTTTACCTTTCTAACCATTAATTAATTACAAGATTAGTCCAACAATCACCCCCTAATCTTGTAATATCATTCTCCACCACACTGTCGGTTCTCGTTGGGTCAAATTAGCCTCTTCTCTCTTTTGCTCCAACCTAGAACATCCTGACACATAATGCTTGAGCTCATTGCACTTGTAACATCAATATGACTTCTATCCCATGGAGTTTGTTTACCATCACCTCGACCTCTCCCGGACCCATGACCTTTACCATGGCCACGTCCAAAGTCTTCTCGGTTAGAACTTCTACTCCACTTTACCATTTACTTGTTGCTAAACAAATTAATCACCGTTTGATCGGAATTTCACCAAATTGTCAACTCTTCCTTGATATGCACCCCCTTGCTTATCAACCACCAACAAGACAACAACCACCTGTTGTTCCGTCTTCGAGTCGCTAAACGAACAACTCAGCACCCTGCTGTTTCGTTTATCACGCGCTACACCCGTTGGTTTTTCCGCCCAAAGAACCCAGCCCTCACTATGATTCTTCTCCTAGGCAAGAAAGAGTATCCGACAAATAAAAAACACGACCAAACCTTTTTACATCAAACCTGCTTTTACCGAACCTATTTTTTTAGTTATGCCAAACGAATACTCAGCCACCTGCTGCTCGTTTATCTCACGTGTGTTAAAGATTATGTTTTGATCTCACCTCTGCTTCTTTAGCCTTGAAAACCTTCTGTTTGATCAAATACTCAAATCCATAATACCTTGTTCTTGAACAATCATAAAAAAACTTGCTGCCTCCTTTTTTCTGTTTATGCGCAACAAAATATAACCAATTATATATTTGTCTTTTAACAAGAATCAATTTTATCTTTATGGCCTTGATCTACGTAAACAAATCTTTAATTTCATCAAATCTTTGATTTCGTTGACAAATAGTGATCGTTGATTGTCCCGTTTTCTTTTTCCGACGACAACCAAACTATATTACTTTTGATTATTTTTCTCCGACGGAAAATCGCTTACCTCAACAGCCCGCCTTGTCTCCGGTCTTCGTATGAATATCAACGAGCTCTGATACCAATTGTTAGCCCAGACTTTTGATCAAAAAATAATACGAACACAAAAACTCTTGATGGTTGATCAAACCTGATCAAATCCTGTATATAATTTAACCGGGACAATTTACAAAGACTCCTTAAACTCCTATTTATACTAAAAACTAGTAACCCTAACTTGACTACAAAGCAAATAACCTATTTTAGATGAACTCAAATTCTATCTAACAACTAAATTAAATACATAAATAAACTTTCCTATTTACCTTTCTAACCATTAATTAATTACAAGATTAGTCCAACATACACACCGATATAAATACAGTGCTATTACCAATTTAACTTTACATATGACCAAATTTTTTTTAAGTCATCGTACCTGTTAGCTTTTTCTCTGTATTAACGATTTTAAATTTATAAAAAGGAATATATATAGAGGGTGGGGATATATTAGAAAGCCAAAAAAGTGTGAAAAGGATAGGAAGGGATCCTAGCCCTTGGATTATGACGTCTACGGTTCAGATCTTCACGGTGACTTTTTGTAAATAAGTGAAACATTAGGACACAGGGATGTGTATCAGGAGGATAGAAGCGCACTTTTACCTCTGTACGATTTCGATTCCCAGAATCACGCCATTTCTCCCATCTCGCAAGCTTAAAACCTAGTCAATTGTCTATATCAATGGCGTCTAACAGTGATTCAGCCGACTCCGACGAGATTTACGGAAGTAAGGTTATAGCGTTTTTTGCATAATTGTTTATGGCGTATGCGCGTGTGAATTGATTTTGTATTCTTGTTTATGGCGTCTAATATTGTCTGGCATTTTGTTTATGGCATCTAATATTGTCTGGCATTTTGTTTATAGCGTCTGTTAGTTAATCGAAGAAATTCAAAGCAAACACATTTGAAGTGATCGAAATTGGTTGTAAATCGATGACCAAGTCTGGTGTTATTTGTTTTATATGTTCCTTTTTTTGGCTTTGTAAGTTGTGGCGTTTGTTTTTATTCGATAATATGATTCGATTTTTTCCTAGTGTGAAAGTCAATTATACGATGTTTTTAATGTGGCATTTTTACTGTTGTTTCCATGTTCTGGTGTTTTTTACCTTAAGGTGTTTTCACCTTATGGTGTTTTGTCAGTCGATTCATGTAGTTTTTTTATGCGCCAATTGAAAATACAAAGAAGTAAGATTGTGGTGTTTATCGGCAAAGCAAAGCAAGTATGTGATGTTTATTGCGACTGATTTCATACCGTATTTAAAATTATGGCGTCAATCGGAAACTCAGAGAAAATAATTCCCGATTGATGTTTATGGCGTTTCTGTTTTTTATCTGGTGTGTCCGATTATGGCGTTGATGTTGTTTATATGGTACGTTAATAGTTTCAATACAAAATGGTATTTTTTTTTTATTCTGCTCGACTGTAATCAGCAAAATTGAATATTGTAATTTGGAAATCCTATTTGAATAGATCCAAACGAAGAAGGTGAAAACGTGATCTGATGGAGGGATTGGCTGAGTCCTTCGCATTGCAGAGGAAAATTCAAAAAACTATCATGGCGTAAATGACGATGGTAACCCTCTGCGTG
>WOUH02024420.1:0-14085 GCA_009936405.2 Stevia rebaudiana
TCGCCCAAACTGAGATTCTGATTACACTCAAATGAATCTAAATTCAGAGATGAACATAATGGGATTATAATATTGATAAAATGATCGAGTTATGATTAGGTACCGGAAGGTTTTTTGATAGTCAACGGCCGAAAGTTGTCGGTCAACTGCCGGAAAACGGCCAGTTGTCACATATGGTCCCAGTTATGGTGAAAAGAGAAGGCATTATATGACTCTGGATTTTGAAATCAGTAATAAACTTCAATTTCATGCAAGTGAGAAAATTATGTTGATTCCAAAGCCAAAGAGGGTATGGATAAAAGTAAAATTCAAGCACGCATCAAAAGCAACACAATCCCCGAGTTATTGCTAAGGGGGAGTTTGTTGATACACTTGTTTAGCAATAACCTTGGGTGATTAGTTATTTCTTGAAGACCTATGGATGCTAAAATTTTAGTGTGGATTTGATCATAAGAAAGTAACCGAGTTTTTCCTAAGGGATAGTTTGTTGTTGCAAGAGTTTATTAATAGCTTTCGGTTATTAATGAAGACAAAGTTTTAGCATTATATTTGTTTGTATTTGTATTTGTATTTGTATTTGTAGTTTAGTATTAGCATAGCATATGTATGTGTGTTTGCTGGCTAGTAATAAACTAGTATAAATAGGTCAAGTTGTGTTTGCTAGCTAGTAATAAACTAGTATAAATAGGTCAAGTGTAAGACTTTCTACTATCTACTTATATTCTAAAAAGAGAAAGTTGAGAGAATTTCATTGATTGTATTGATCTTAACTCTTTGTATTGATATGAAATTCAATGAAATCATGATTAGTTACATCATGTTGTTGCATCTTCATCATCTTCATCTTGATTCTTTGTTGTTTTCTAGATTTGCAAACACATCAACATGAACAAGGATTTCACACGTGTTCGTGTTGAGTGATCTTGGTGTGAATCGATCATCTACCGTACCTAAAGTCGTAATATAGAAAACCAAGTCCGTTCCCTTTTGATATATAAACAACGAAGAACATTTTTTTGTTACTCTCTCATTCATTTTTCTCATTATTTGTTTAGGTCTCAAAAACTAGCATTTAAGGATTAATCATTTGTATGAAGATTGAAAGAAATTCAAAGAGGAGTGTAAGCAAAAAATCTACCTCAATATTCTTCTATTACATAAGCTTTCATGACATCTCTTATATGTGGAAGTTAAAACATCGATCTTTTATTACCTGACATTGTACATTCTATTCAATCGACGTATTATAACATTAATGGTAAAGTTACGAATCAAGCATCAAATGTTTTATCTAAAGAAGTATTCCCTAATTCGTTGACATTGTACATTCTATTCAACCGACGTATCATAACTTAAATGGTAAAATTACTAATCAAGCATCAAATGTTTTATCTAAAGAAGTATTCCCTAATTTGTAAATTATGAATGTTACTTATCAAGTTTTCAACTATCATATGTAACATGTATATCCACTAAAAATCATTTTCCAACCCATGTTTTCAAGTATATTCCTTAATTTCATTTTCCAACACATGTTTTCAATGTTTTCAAGTATATTTTTAATTTCATTTTCCAATCCATATTTTAAAGCATTCTTATCTCAAAAAACCGTTCATTGTATAGGTTTTTATTTTTATTTTTTTTTATTATTTTTTTTGTAATTAACCCGTGTAATAGATGGGTTAAGTTGAGTAAACCCATTGTCCAAGTGGCTTCAACCAGCAACTTGACCAGTTAACAACAAATGTTATCTGGAATTCTAGAGTTTTTGGTATTTTCATTTTCCGTCAACAGAAATCAACGCAGGAACTTTGGAAAGTATACAAATATTATCTGGAATTCAAGAGTTTTTTAGTATTTTCATTTTCCATCAACATACGCCCCGTATGCGTTACGCGCATATAATGTATATATGTGTGGACTCTCGTGGCGCAAAAGTTATTTTACTTATTTTCGTGAAAATAACGTTAAAAGCATTGGGATGACGGTTAATCAGGCATCATGAGCCGAGGGTCTCTTTCGGAGCAGCCTCTCTATTCCTACGGGGTAGGTAAGGCTTGTCTTCATCTTACCCTCCTCAGATCCTACCTTAGGTGGGATATACTGAGTAAGATGATGATGATGATTTTCCATCAACAGAAATCAACGCATGAACTTTATACATACATTTTCCATCAACAGAATTCCAGAGTATTTAGTATACAAATTTCCGAATTTAACCCAACGGAACATAAAAACGACGGGGGCCGGGGCCACCCCTAGCCATCACTACGCTCCTCCCATGGATGGTTATATAATACATGTGATATTTTTCGTGAGATGGTAATATAAAATCTGGACCCTTAATTAAAGTAATCAATGATATTGGTCATCACATTTTAGGGAAATCAATTCTAAATATTTTTCAGAATATTAGTTTTATGATTTTTTTTTTTCAAATTTTCTAAGAATTAAATAGATGTGTATACAAATGGTGGAATAAGAAAAAAAAGGAATGAGTTGCCTGGGTTCAACCGAGGACCTCTAAGTTTCGGTTTTAATTGTTTTTAATCCTGACGTTAGACCCCCACCCACCCACACCCAAACAAAATTCAATTTCGTATGAAGCCTAATGAAGTTTTTAGAAAATTAGCTTACTGTTGTAGTTTAACGTATGATAGTAACATGTTAGACATATGTGATAACTGGTTAACCACATGGTCAACAATTGACTTTAACTTTCTATTTTTAGAAACTTTCTATTTTTGGAAACTTTTAATTATGAAAACTTGATACTAATATGATATGCTTGAATTGAGAATATATATGTTGTCTAGATAACAAGTTATGATTATCTGAGGAAACGTGTGACTTGACTTTCCATTTTGGAAAGTTTCTATTTATTAAAATTTTTTATTTATGAAAACCATCCATTTTAGGAACTTTTAGATAAAGCTAGTTACTTAAATACACTTATAAACACAACAAACAAACAACAAATTAGTTACCAACGTGTCCGGGTCAAACAAAACAAATGGTAAAAATGTAATTTTTACAAAAACTATACAATCAGTTGGAGTTGTATAACATAATGGGTATACGGACCAACACCAAAAACAAAATACTTATAAATATCTATGATTAGGTATTTGTTAGCTATCTGTTAGACGATTATTGTAGCAGCACGTAGCTGTCGAGGTGAGTTTACACCCACTTTTAAACTAATTGTTTTACTTTTGGAGAGAGAAGCATATTGTACAATAAACTAAACAAATATACTTTATTTTAATAAATGTACACACTATGTTTGGATACATTATATGTATAGACTCGTGACAACTTAGGTGTGAACTCTAAATCTCACTTAAATTCCTTCTTAGAATGCGTGAATACTTGAAAAACGACATAAAACGCATAAGATCATGAACACTCGGTTCAAGTTGTTTTTTTTTTAATATATCAATGTTTTACTCGTTAGAAAGATAAAAAAACGTTTTATTTAATTGTGTAATTTTTTTGAACAAATATCAAGGAATAAAAAATTTATGAACGTTTTTAAAAAAATGTAGAATTGACATTTGAGTTACATGTGGATCATTCTTTTTTGTTTTGTCTTCTATACCCTTTACACCATGTACACGTATGATTTATTGACTTCCTAAACTTTTTAGCCTGTATTTTTGAATATCCTTCCCCATGTCTATCTCTATTAAAAGATTTCAAAGAATGAAAAATAACTTTTTCCCATTTCTTTTATATTTTTCTATATTATTTTATTTTACCATTATAAACTCATAATTTTAAGCATAAACAATTTTAAATTTTGATGCGATATGTCTTAACCCCATATTACAAATTTAAACATGTCATTTTATCATGTTTAATGATTATTCAATTTGTTTTAGTAACTCAAAAACTTGATTTAACAAACTATTATTTATATCCTTTTTTACCTTAATTTGTTTCTATGCTACCAAAAGCTTATCTTGTATTTTTATTAATCTTATTTTTAATTTTAATAACATTTTATGATCTTTTTTTTAATAAAAGTAAATTTCAAAATCAATTAAATTTGTTATTATCTAATTAATTATCTATCTTATATATTTAAAAGAGTAGAATTACACTTTTCATCTATGAGGTTTGGAATGTTTAACAATTTCAGTTCGGTTTTAATATAAATCATCATTAATGTTTCAAGTCTTAACAATTTTTGACAATAACGTTTCAAGTCTAAAAAACTTCCGCCCCTAACGTTTCAAGTTTTAATAGTTTTTATCCTTAACGTTTCAATTCTTAATAGTTTTTCGTTAGAGGTTTAAAGACAATAAGATTAAAACTTGATTCTAAATAATGTCACATGGCACAATTTTTGAAGTTTTATATATTTTTATTTTATCTTAAATCCTAAAATGGATTCATATCTTAAAATCAATTAAATCTATTATTATGTAATTTAGTATTTATCTTATATTATTAAAAGAGTAAATTGCAGTCTTCATCTCTAGGATTTGCAATGCTTTACAATTTCAGTCCACCCTTAGCAAAAGCCGTTTCTAGCGTTTCAAGTCATAACAATTTTCGTTTTTAAATTTTATTGTTGATTATATAACACGGTGAAATACACGGGTTTCTAAGTTAGTATATATATATATTTATTAATCGTACTCTCATTCCAAAAACACTGATTTTAATCCTACCCCTACGCTCGAGCGCACAATACCACACAATGGTGGCTTATTTGATTTGGAGGCCCAAACAAACTAAAAAATCAAGCCCCTTTTTAAAAGTCATGTTATAAAAAGTCTTCTTATATCCGGATTTTGAATCGGTAAGAATAATCCAAAAAGTTTATAATTAGTAGAGTAGAAGAATTGAGTTATTCTATATTTTTTGCTCCTTATGATGCGCGAGATCCTCACTTTTGGATTCGGTTTGACATTTAAACTCTTTCAAATAATACACAATGTTAAATTATTTAACAATTTCACAAGTCCGAAACATATTCTAAAGTAGCTTAGTAAAGTCTATAACAACAATAACAAAGATACTAAAAGTCTAACTTATAAAATATATTACTGCTGAGCAACATATAAATCAAGGAACAGATTTCATAATAGCAAATCAAGTGATCGGCATAAAATAACTAACATAAGTACATGACTAAGAACTAACTTTGAATTCCAAATTCAATGCCACCACACATGCTAAATATAATAATTAAGAAATTGAATAGTTTCACAAGGTGGTTTGTTTTCTAGTAGCATCTTATTTATATCATCAACAACTCTTAAAACCTTAAGATTATTGACATCTAAAGTATTTAAACAACTTGAATAATAGTTACAATAGTAAGAAATTGGGACTTTACTCTTCACCAGCTCAACTAAAAATGGATTGAACAGATATGAATCAATGTATGATATTAACACACAAGTCAAACAAAGTCAACATACTAAACGTAATTTTTAACTTAGTCAATTTAGAGTGCTGAACATTTGTATTCAATTTCATAAATTTGGTGAGATTGCACTAAAGCATGTTTATCAAATTGTTGAATCAATACAGAATGTATGTGATAAACCAGAAACAGAAATGACAATCTACCTCTGAATTCAAGTGTATTACAGCAACTAGATTGATGTACTTACTAATTCAATATGGAATTAATAGAAAACCAATACATGTGGTTTCAAGATCTCGATCATACAATAGAAGATCATAACAATTTTATAAAAGTGAGAGCGAGTTGGAATAACATCTGATTGTGATTATATAGATTAGAGAGGAACGAAACAAATTGAGGGCCTACCCTAGCTTTACCTACATACATAGTAGAGCCACGGTTATATTGTGTTTGTAAACTCTTAAAATCAGGGGTCACATTGCATACAAGAGAATAATCTAGGGGCTAAACTGGTTAGGGGTATCATAATTTTACCCCTCGGGTACAACTATTTAAAGAAACGCATTTAGGGTTTTCACATCCTCATCTCAACGCAGCTCTTCCGCCATCGTCATCGTCATCGTCATCGTAGGTTTGCAATCTCTTCGTTTATCGACCATTTATGAAAATATACAACTAAAGTATTGTTTGTTCGTTACTTTGAAGTACTGATTTGATTATCGGCTGAAAACGTTTATTTCGTTATGTTGAAATTCGTAATTGCCAACTGCGAATCACTATTGGATTGTCTCAATTATAGCTCTACAATCGATTCATTCGTCTAGCGAACGTATTTATTCAACCTAAGATCGATGTATTCTATTTGTTAAATTTGGTTTATTATGTTAGGATGCGAAAAATGCTATAAATAACAATGTCTCTTTTGTAATTCGTGATTGACCGGGTTGAACTTATGAAACATATGATGGATATTGATGGTTTTCATTTCTTTGTTTCAGTTTTGATCCGAATTTGTATTGATTTTGTTATGATTATCTTTTCTGAATGTTTTCATTTGAACAGACTCTGAAAGAGTTTGTGAACTTTAAAGATAAACTAAACTTTTATCAGAACAAGAACTTGTGCATAAAGATTTGTGTTCATTACTAGTAACATAAATGTCTTGATTTCGAAACTAATTTTTTTCTTTGAACCTGAACTTATTTTGATTTGTCAAATGGAAGTAGTTCACTAATTATTCAACTGGAAAACCTTGTGAAGACACATGTTCTTCATGCTGTAAATTAATTTTCGTAAAATATGCACAAAATATTTTTGACTTGCTTGTTGTGTTTGATTTATATTCATCATCATCATCATCGTACTCAGTATATCCCAGTTAAAAGTAGGGTGTGAGGAGGGTAGATGTAGACAGCCTTACCTCTACCCTGTAGGATAAAGAGACTGCTTCCGATGAGACCCCCGGCTCATGATGTCTGATTAACCGTCAATCGTAGATTTTAACGTTATTTTCACAAAAATAAGAAAAATAACGCTAAAAGTAGTGCAATTTTAATATTGCTCCTCGATGGCCCACACATATATACATTCATTATATGCGCGCACCGACATGGGGCATTGTGTTTGATTTATATTCAAGAAGTATTTATGTAATGCTAGAAACTTATGTGAATTATTAAGAGTATATATAATTATAGCAAAAAGCATGGTGTTTTTGTGCTTTGTGGGCCTTGTGCTTTTTATAACCAATGATGAAATTCTTCTGTTTATTGGAATTAGAATGAGTCTTGTTTAAAATTCTAGCAAATCTTGTAAGGAGGATGACCCATATTTTATTAATTTATGTGATCTATTTCAACCTGTTATGTTTTGTTTTTCATTCATTAGAAGCTAGATTTGAGATTAAATGGTCAAAACATACGCATGTGGCTTTTAAATAGATGCATTGTTTTCATTTTTTTTTGTTAAGAGAAGTTGAGATTGTTTATTTTGTTTTAAAAAAAATTTATACATATAACTTTCTTGTTACATTGATCCTAATTCTTTTGTCTTTTTTATATTTTATTTATTTGTATTGTTTTTTAGATTTAGCTGTGTTTAGAGACCTTGCCAAGATGCAGAATGAGGAAGGGCAAAACATGGATCTTTATATCCCTAGAAAGTGGTATGTTGTGAAAACCACAAACTTGCGCATGCACACACATATATATAAATACACAAAGTATGAACAACAAACTTTCTTTGGATGAAAAAGTCCCAAAAAACGTATGTAAATGAATATTTTTTTTTAAAAGGTAGATTTCTAGGGGTATTTTCGTTATTTTATATAAATAGTTTTAAAAACGCCAAAAGTCTTGTTTTTTTTGGAAATAATAACAAACATTTCCGGTTTTGAGCATAAATTCATATATGTAATGTGTGTTACATGTGTTAGTGACTTTTTACATGTGTTATTGTAAATTTTACATTTATAACACGGTGTTTTGCATTTTTTTTCTGTATGTAAATTTGTACATTCTTACAAAATAAAAGAAACTAGTTGGAGATTTTTTAATCTTTTTTACCTACATTCATAAAATTAATGTGGAATATTAAAAAAATACAAAAAATAAAAACTTTTGCTACGTATTTGCATGGTTTCTACAACTCATATAAGCCAAGCTCTATTATATATATTTATATTAAATTCCTAACACTTTTAATTGCATTATTCTCTTTTTAGTTTAAATGCTAATTAATCTCTTTTTGCAGCTCTGCTACCAACAGGTTGATTACTTCAAAGGATCATGCTTCAGTCCAAATCAATGTTGGTCATTTGGATGAAACTGGCCGATATACCGGTCAATTTTCCACTTTTGCCCTTTGTGGTTTTGTGAGAGCTCAGGTCAGTCTTTTTGTGTTTTTATTTCTAAATGTTACAAATAATCAAGAGTCAAGTACGCTTTTACTCCATTTGGTTTGACCCAAGTAACCCTTTTAGTCAAAAAGTTTAAGTTTGACTTTCTGGGCTAACACTTTCAATTTTGAATCTGTTTAACTCAGTAAAACACTAAATATATTTTAAAATTTATTTTTACAATGATAATTATAAAACCATTTGGGTTGTAATATTAGTTTTGACTTCAACCCCTTCACATCTTCTTTGTAATGGAAGCGTATTATAAAATATAAATTAATATGACCAAAATACAATTAAAATTTATTAAATTTACAGGGAGATGCTGACAGTGCTCTTGATAGGCTCTGGCAGAAGAAGAAAGTTGAAACCCGTCAATAGGTTTTTAATTAAGTTTGTCTTTGCATTTCAGTTAAGGATCATGACAAAATTTTCCTAGTGAAATTTTCTTTGTTTTCTTATCTAGACTTTGTTACTTTTATTAAGGAAGACAACTATATTTGGTGTTGATGTTTGGATGTTTTGTGAGCAATGTTCTCAATATCCTTTTGTCTAAATCTTGTGTTTTGAGCGCTAGTTTAATGTTTTTATATTATCATTAAAACTATGGGGTAAGGTAGTTTGTTATTGCATTTTTGAATTTAATGAACAGTTAAACATCAGCGTAAAACCAGGAAGGAGGTTAGAGAAATAGCTAAAGTACACAAAAAATGTTTTATAAATTATTAAGTTTTTTAAAGACTAAAATGCAGATTGAGAGTTTGTGGTTTGACCTCGCTATTATCTTCAGTCCTCACCTCTAGAATTCTGCAACTTGAGTCCTTGTGGTATTTGATTGGAGCCAATCGGCTCTTTGAGACTTTTGCTAGTGATCTTTAAAAAAAAGGTAAATTGCGTTACTTTTTGGGGTTAATGGGTCAAATAGTTAATTCCATGTTTAAATCTCTCAAAAAAATATGAGGTCAAAATATTGTGAACCTAAATAAAGGGTTAAAAGTGTCAAACCCATAAACAGCGGCTTAACTTTGACTGGTCAACAACCCCTACCCCTTCCTGGTCGCTTGACGATGAACTTGCCGAATAAAAGGAGAAATCAAGCAATCAGCAACTCGTCGAACTAATTCAAATATAAATACGCGACCAAAATGCATGATTTAAGCACCAAAATGCTTACCTTGGATGCGTCTACTAATACCATAAAACAATTTTGGTTAAAAACATTAAATCATAAAGACAGTTAAAATATGAAATTAACTATAGATAACATGGGGTTTCTGATCCTTGATGTTGTTTCAACTGTCCCAGCTGAACTCGATTTAGCTCCAAGAACGACTGAACTCAGTTTGAACTTGAAACAAATCAAAATCTATCCCGGGTAATTTTATGGGGAGAACACCTATATCTAACCATAACACATAACACTTATATGTACATACTTTCCATAAATAGCACATATGACATAATCATGTTAATACTAGCTTGTAAGTTCTTAACTATGTTCATAATAGTTCGTGCACACATAACAGATAATCATGCATCACATATCACATCACATCACACCTCACATCACATACATAACTTTTGTATTGTACATATCATATAAAAGTTTCCTAAAATAGCATGTGCACCACATACATGTTATCATTAAAAATCAAAAATTCAATCATGCTTATATAAGTTCTATAATACAATAACAATTATTTACATGAAATGCAATTCACAAAACACCTAGTCATGTTACTACACATAATATCATGTCATATGCATCATATCATGTTAACACTAATATCCTAAGTTCAAATGTCAAAACATTGTCATACATCCAAACAAGCCATATCAGATTTTCTATCAAATTTTGCAAGTCACAAAACAAATTTATTTGACCTGTCAATCCTTAGAATTCATACATTAAACATTTATAGTATGTACTACCATGTCTTAGGTTTCCAGAAATATTTGTATCACAATTTTTCATCAAATACAATGGGCTACACAAATCTATTACCATGGCAATGTCATTTCAGTAAGCTGTTTGCAGACCAAAATGTACCAATTCACCATGTTTTACACACAATACCAGATCAAGCAATTCCACTTGGAAAATGTTGCTAACAGATCTAATATTACAACAAAACAAGAATTACACCAATTGGACTTGTAATTTGTTAGTTATGACCTCGAGAACAGACACCTAGTTTACTGTCCCGAATTCAGATTATAACCTTTTTTTTTTAAATGAATTGTTACCAAAATTAGACTTTTATACCTCTACCTCAAATGGGCTTTGGGCTTGGGCTTTGGGTTCTATAGCCCAACCCAAACATCTTAATGGGTTGTTAGACCCCTTAGTCTACTAATAACTTGACCCAATTCATATTGTTAGTTCACTAGTGACGTAAATCACGTTTTACGCGTTATATTCCGTTTGCTTTCGGTTTTGTCTTAGATGTTAATATTACTATCCAGACTTTTGTTCTATGATTCCTATACTTATAATAGGCTCATAATTTATTGGATTTTAGTTCACCAACGTTCGTGGACAAATGTCAGTACGTAATCCGGCATATCGTAATTTCCCGAATTACTGACAGTTTAGTGTATGTGCTCATTGTGCACTCTGTGTAATATATTTGGTTATTCCTAATTATGCATATAGCACATGTAACAAGTAATAAACCTAATATAATAAGATTCCCAAATGTCGGAAGTGACCGGATTCGGAGTCGGAAATTACCGGAAGTCACAAACGGTCTCTCGCTCCAGTTGTGAATCTGAGTATCGTGCTATGGCTACTGCTAGTGCTGAAATCATCTGGTTAACACATCTCCTGCAAGAACTTTATGTTCTTCCTCCTGATTGTCACACACTTTTGTGTGACAATAGGAGTGCCCTTTTTCTGACTCAGAATCCGTTATCGCATAAACGAGGGAAATACATTGACTTAGACTATCACTTTATTCGTGAGTTAGTTGCTTTTGGGAAACTCTACACGAATTACATTTCAACCAAACTTCTGGTTGTAGACATATTCACCAAGAGTCTACCTCGACACAGTTTGAAAACTTTAGAAAAATGTTATTCATTCGTCCTCCACCGTTACGTTTGAAGGGGAATGTTAGATAATATTAAAAATTGTATTTTAATTATCTCATTTATCATGTGCCATTTGTGTAACTTCATTATTATATACAGATGTATATCCATACCAATTCGGTATGCATTAAAGTTCAATCATTATTATATACAGATGTATATCCATACCAATTCGGTATGCATTAAAGTTCAATCAATATCTCAATTATCACACAAAGACATTAAATATTTTTAGACATTCACAAACATTATTTATTTATTTACTTTTTTTGAACGGTAAATCAATTTTTATTAATTTAACTTTGAATCTAAGTCGTTATACGACCATTTCTGATTCTTCTACTATCATGTGACATTTGATTCACAAATTCAATTTATTAAAAAGAAGTGTAAAAGGACTCATAAGTGACTTGAATCCAGAATGTCCCACGGGAGGACGTCGTCTATGGAGAAATCAAATACGCTGTTTTGGCCATCATCTTGCTCGACAATATCTATACCCTCACCCTCTGAAAACCCACCAATAGACCACTTAACTTGATCATCAATCTCCTTCTCCCGTTCATCAAAAAACTCGCCCAAATACTCGTTTATCTTATCACTAGATAATGTGGATGACGCCCATAACAATGGGGAAATACTAGACGCGTTGTGATCAACACCATCATTTGATGATGTTATCAAGTTATGGTTGAGATGAGTTGTAATCTGTGGGTTGAAACTTAAAGTTTTTGAAATGGTACGTGGTTGAGGCTTAATAATTGTGACGATGGCTTGTTGTGATGGTTCATCATCTCTAAATTTATCCTTATGTTGTTTGGAACGATATCTTACATGTGTGTTCCAGTAGTTTTTCACATCATTAGCGGTTCTTCCGGGTATTCTCCCAGCAATCAGTGACCATCTATGATAAAATCCAAATTATATAAACCCATTAAAATCTTACACATAAAAGCAAAGTTAATAAATTAATAAAAACAACTCATATTTTTTGTGTAGTCTATTGTGATAAGCCTCTTATAAGTTAAATTTGCACTTTAGGTACTCACCTGTATTAAAACTCAAAATTCAGATTAAAACTCAAAATTCATATTAATCTTAGACATTTTAATTATGACCTCTATAAATTCTAATGTTCTACACATAATTTTTTAGCCGGAGCTCTCAACTAGGACAGAATTATTTTTTCTCGTATAACCTTTCAGCCATCTTATTAACGAGCATGAGTTTGATAGATAATTTCCTTTTTTTAATTTAAACAAAAATTTATGTAAACAACTTATTTAATTTAAAAAAATCAATTTACTCACCTATTGCCTAGAAGCTTGTGAAGCCTATTCATGAGGTCAACTTCATCTTCGTCAAACTCTCCTCTTTTTATATTTGGTCTTAAATAATTCAACCATCGTAGCCGACAACTCTTTCTGCATCGGTTTAAGCCTGTAAAAACATTCCCATAATTTTTCTCTTTATTTTTATAACTCACTTAAAATAACTATTTTTTTTATTTAATTAAATAATAATATCTATAAATTTATTATTACTTTTCTCTCTCTTTTCAATTAAATAATACTTTTTAAACCTTAATCATTACGTTTTTCTTTTTTCAATTTACTTTAATTAACAATGTTTCTATATATTTATTGGTTTCATCAGTTTTCCTATATATCTTAACTCACAACCACTTTCAAATAATCTATATAATATAAAGAACCATTCACGTATTTTTAAAAGACTCAAATATGAATGCTCTAAGTACATAAAAGAAAAAATATATATGCTTTTTTGTTTTTCTCTAATATATAATAAAACATTTAGAATACATGTGTATCTAACCTACACTAGTTTGCGCAGCACACAAATAATATATATATGTGTGTTGACCCTCGAGGGGTAAAGGTAAAATTGCAATATTTTAAACTTTATTTTACTTATTTTTATGAAAATAATGTTAAAAACGTTGTGAACACAACGGGATAGAGGTAAAGCTTGTCTCTATCCCGACATGATGATGATGCTCATGATGATGATGCTCATGATGATGATGATGTTTAATCTAACCTGCTCTGAGAGGAACAAGATGCCATTTGCCTTCGCCAAATTTCTCGATACACTTCTTCAGAAGCATATCCTCTTCGGCAGCCCATGCACCTTTCCTGAACACTGAACTGGGATTATTTTTTAGTTTCATTCTTTTGTACTCTATACGAGACATTTTTGTACATTTATAGTTATACGAAACACTTTCCTCAAAACTAGTTGCCATGTTCCTTTCATATATAGTTATATATACACACATTCTCACGTATAACGGAGTGCATGTGTCCCCTCACCCCTCCACATATACATATCACTTACGTGCATGCTTCTACTTCCACACAAATTAAAATAGCTTCTCAACATCGATAAACTTCAAAGAATTAAACTATAACAATTATTAGAAAGAAAAAATAAGTGTAACGTAATTTTAAAATGAAGTTTAATCCGATTGAAATATAAAAATTTCAGGCTACATGCCTATAATACTCGGTATTTTGTTAAACCGGTTTAAAAACCAAAGATTATGTTTTTATCAGTGGCGGATCTAGCCCGGATGGCTAGGGGTCTCCTCTTTCCAAAATTTTTTTTTATCTCGTACATTTAAGTTAAAAAAAATCACAATTAATTAAAAAACTAATAAATTAGGCCAAATTTAATAGATTTGGTTCGC
>WOUH02024458.1:0-14082 GCA_009936405.2 Stevia rebaudiana
CTTTATGTTTAGGGTTTAGCTTTAGGATTTAGAGGTTTAGGGCTTAGCATTAGGGTTTAGCTTTAGGGTTTAGCTTTAGGGTTAAGCTTTTAGGGTTTAGTGTTAGGTTTTTAAGGTTTAGTGTTAGTTTTTTAGGGTTTAGCCTTATTTAGGGTTTAGGTTTTAGGGTTTAACTTTAGGGTTTAGGTTTTGGGGTTTTAGTTAGGGCTCGAGAAGATCGTTTTAATGCCACCGGAATGAGGTCAATTGGAGTTCGTTTGACCCGACTTTTTACATTTTTGACCCGACTTTTTAGACTTTTTTCACTTTCTTGCCTAACCTCACTCTATATATATATAAACAAGGGAATGATAAATGAAAACTCATTTGAGTTGAAAAACCTTAGAAACCCATGTAATTTTTCTTGTAAAGTGTTAGTTTATATGTATTTCCGTCGCTCTTAAATATAAAAATAAAAAAAGCGCATGTTACTTAAAAAAAATAACAAAAAATTAACATAAAACCACGTTGATTTTATTTTTATGCAAATGTTACTTATGTAATAGGCTTTTTTACATATGTAATTTTTTCAACAACTTTTATAAAAATGAATATAGAATTTATCTAAAAAAATACATATTTAATAAAAAACAATGCTACATATTTAAAATATGAGTTTCGTATCTTTTTTTCAACTAATGTCGTTTTTGTTAAATCTATTATATATATATTTGGAGGTTTCACCAAAAAGTCAAGTTTGCGTAAGTAACTTAAAAAAGACTTTAAAGACACCGAAACCGACTCAATCGAACTCCGATTAACTCAGTTTAGCGGCGTTAGAACCGGATCGTATATCCCCACCCTAGACCCTATACCTCAAACCCTAAACCCTAACCCTAAATACTAAAGCTAAACCCTAAATATAAAGCTAAACCTTAAAGTTAAATCATAAGGCTAAACTTAAAAGATAAATTCTAAACCCTAAAATCCAAGGTTTAAAGATAAATCGTAAGTCACGAATCTGGATCTTTCGTTATGATTTTGAGAAACACAAGACCATGCGGAAACTAGTAAAGTGTTCTAAACAAGTTTCTGTTTGATTAAGTATTATAAACAGTTATGATTAATTATAATGAACCAGTAACAATTATGTTAATAACGAATTAAGAACACAATACCAGATGTAAAATCAAACACACTAACATGAAGATGAACTTACAACTGCACACGATTTACTAGGTTCACATAGCATCATATTAGCCCAATACTAGCTTCACATGAGTTTGCTACGAACCTAGCTAAACACACACTAAAAACTGACTAATCTACGAAGATAAGTATAAATCTAATCTAGGTCCTAATAATCTCCCCATAGATTTATGTTTTACTCTTTGTACTTCCTTATATTAAGGTGTCTCGACAGTAGCACCCCAACCACTGCCAGCTGCTGGTGTAGTCTTGACAGCATCTTCCCAACCACTGTCGGGTGCTATCTTCTATCTTGTATACCATCATAGACCAACTAGGTGCCTCCTCTCTCATAGATTTGGAAGCCCAAAAATCCAATCTGTTGAGCATATCTTGTCAAAGCGAAGTCATTCTTTGGATCTATCAGGTTACCCATGGATGAAAATCTTAAAATAAAATCTGAAATGGGAATTTTAGAAGCCCGAAGATGCTTAACTAACCGCAAATCTATCATTGTTGAATGCAACAACTTCGGAAGACTTCAAAGTTTATGTGGTTGTTTTTCATATGATTTTTCTCTATGTTGTCACCCAAACTACCATCATCAGCATAGTTGACACCACCACAAACCAAATAGAGAAGGTTGGATATTAAAACCATTTTTTTTGGTTCATTTCAACCTCTCTAGTGTCCAGGTTAGGTGTTTGTATCACAATGCGAGACGACGGAGTGACCCTTCTTAGCATTTGTGAACATAATACAAGAGTTGTGTTCTTTGAAAATCAACCGTAGAAGTAGTTGATTGTACTTGGGCGAAAGTAGTACTAAGATTAGCACTTATTTTAACAGACTTTGTGTTATGAATCCACTAATTTCCAGAAAATAAAACTTTCCAAGTTAGTCAAGAATAAAAAGATCAAATAACAAATTACAAGTTGATGAGGGTTTGCGAGTGACAAGGGTTTGCGAGATAAGAAACTGTTTGCGATTTCAAAGAATAATCACAAGATTCAATGAGTTTGTGACTTATGACACGATGGCGAGTTCTAGGGGATTGCAATGACCGCATGATTTTTCACAAAGGGTTTGCGATTTTTGGGGTGATTGTGGGATTTCAAGAGACTGCGATTTCTGGGGTCTTTTCAACTACGTTACAGATTTCGAGGTTCTTGAAGATTTCATGCAACCTTCATCATTAAGATTATCCATTTTTAATCATAAGAACTTTTTTCAGACTCAAAACATCAAAATATGATCATCAGAAGATCTAAAACCGATTTTATCATCATATTTTGAAAGATCAAAAGTTTCTTATTTTTCAAAAATATCATTAAAATTGCTATAAACAATGAAGAGATGTAAGAGAGATACTTCAAACGATGATCGATGATAGAGGATCATCACGCTATTGATCAATACTCGACCGATCTCAACCATTTTGATCGGTTTTTCCCTCACCATTGTCATCGGTTTCATTAAAGAGATAAAGAGATTATAGGTAGGTTTTGTTAAAAGAAACACAAACCTTTAATCTTCTCTATTTATATTATTCTAACCCGACCCGGTATATAGACCATTCATTTTCAAAATTATGTTATTCCAACTAACACAAATAGACTGGGATCATATCGAATCAGGCAGGGCTAAGGAACACTTTTCAGCAAACTACTCAGATAGACCTAGATGATTGCTAATATATTATCCATTCAAACTCAAACTTTAAGCCTTATTTCTTATTTATCTATATGTTATTTAGTTAATTACAAACTTTTTGTTCTACTTATGAACTTTTTATTTTGATATATGATCACCCCAAATTGATTTAAACCTAAAGACATTATGATATTAACATTTTTCTTAATGTAGTCCCTTTGCAATGATGATCCCTATCTTTCAAGTTTTCATATTTGCTTAGTGGTCAAGTAATTATAATTGTTTGTTCCATAACTCAAGTTTCCTTACAGTGACAATCCCTATCTTTCAAGTTCTTATCGTTGTTTTGTTTTTAAGATCTGGTTCTCATATTGTTGTGGTGTGTCCTATTTTTCAAGGTCACACCGTTGCTTAGATTATCAGACTTTAGGAATCTTTTTATTATATGCCAGACTTGTATATGATCAATATCGTTTCGTTTTTCAAATTTGTTCTATTTTTGAAAGTAAAACATAGTAATCTATAATTCTAAAGAGTTTTCCACTTCAATCACATAAGTTTTCTTTTAATTAGTATCTCAGAGTTTAAACATTTTGCATTATTGCCTTACATGTGTTAGCTATGCCCTTTTAACGAATATTTATAGCATTTCCCAATAACTCAGCTGACCAAGAACAACTGTTTTTGTGTTTTCCATAATTTTCTGACTCGAGTTAAAATTAAGAAAATCTTTTTGTATTTTTATTTTTTCTGATTTTTCTCCCCCTAAATTTGTGCAACTAGAATTATGTACAACTTTAACTTACTAAAAATATATTAGAGAATAAGATAGAATATTTTGGAGTTTTTCTGTTTAACCATCTTAGTCGTCAAAATGGAACATTTTAAGAAAATCAACAAGCACATTAAATCGAGAGATGCTTACTGGTTTTGTGAATAGATCCGCAACATTATTATCAGTGTGGATCTGTTCAAAATGAATCAAATTTCGGTCAGAAATATCTGATAAAATGAATTTTTATGCCAATGTGCTTGGTTTTAGAGTGTTGGACCTGGTTGTTAACAATTTGTATATCAACATCATTATCACAAAATATAGGATTATCATGAAATTCCAAACCATAATTCTGCAATTAGTGTTGCATCAGATAACTTGAGAGCAACATCCAGATGCAACTACGTACTCAGATTCAGGAGTGGATGTGGATACGGTTTGCTGCTTCTTGCATTGCCAGGAGATGAGTCTGTGTCCTATGTATTGACATCCAGCGGATGTGGATTTCCTGCCTAAAGCACAACCTGCATAGTCACTGCCATAAATAAGCATAAAGATCAAAAGAGGAGTCTCTAGGATACCAACGATTGAGTCGTGGTTGTCCTTTGAGAAATCTAAATATCCTCTTGACAGATGGGAAACTTTAGGATTAGCTTGATAGCAAGCACACTGACACACAACAAACCAAATGTCTGGTCTTCTCGCTATGAGGGATATCAATGAACCGATCATGGAGCGGTACAAAGTTTGATTAACAGGAGGTCCATTCTTATCTGCGGTGAGAACCGCTCTTTCAACTATAGGTGTTGCCATTGATTTGCAGTCATGAAACTTAAACTTTACCAGCATGTCATCAACATACTTCTCTTGATAAGAAAGAATCCCCCTATCGTCTTATCGCACTTGCGATCCCAGAAATAAAGTCACTTCCCCGAGCAAACTCATTACAAACTTCTTTTTCATTATTTCTTCAAATTCGCTACATAACTTCTCACTAATGGACCCAAAAATGATATCGTCCACATATATATTTGAACCATAACCAAATCGTCATCAACTTTCTTCAGGAACATCGTTTGATCAATTGTGCCCCGAGTGTAACCATGACTCAATAAGTGTTCAAGATGGCATACCATGCACGTGGTGCTTGATGTAAGCCAAACATAGCTTTGTCTAACTTGTAGACATAATCAGGATGATGTGGATCACAGAAACCAGAGGGTTTGGTCCCATTATAAAGCTCATATGGCGTCTTCATATGTCGTTTGTTGATTAACACCCTATTTTGAACGTAGCAAGCTGTGAAACACATAACATGGTTCGAGCAACTTTAATCATCGTTCTATTTCTTTTTTCAGCAAGCCCATTCTGTTGAGGAGTTTTGGTTGAACTATATTGTCTCTCGATCCCTTTATCAGCACATAATTTATTCAACACAACATTCTTGAATTTTGTTCTACTATCACAACGAATCCCTTTCACATTTAGATTCACAAGCACAATAAATTGCTTGATCAATTCTTTAGCTTCACTCTTTTTAGACAAAAAGAAAACCCAAGTGAACGTGAGTAATCATCAATAATAACTAAACAGTAAGAGTTGTGAGCAATACTAAGTACATTCACAGGACCGAAGATATCCATATGAAGAAATTGCAATAATGAATCAATAGAATTAATCAACTTTGGTTTGTGGGGTTTGTGGTGATGTTCCCCCTTTGCACAAGAAACACAATTTTCAATCTTTAAGAAATTTTTAACTGGTAGTTTTCGAACCATATCATTCTTAGCAGTACTGTTAAGGTTTTTTCACATTAGCATGACCAAGTCGTCCATGCCATAACATTGCCTAATGCCCATACACCTTTGAAAATAAACAAATTGTCTCATTGGAAGGCTGCTGGTTCATGTCAATAATGTAAGCATTTCCCTTTTTCTCTGATCTTACCCGGATCCAATCCTTAGGAATGATGATTCCTAGTTTCAATACTAAACATTCTTTCTTAGGGAAATGAGTAGCATACCCCTTATCACATAGCTGCGAGACACTTAACAAACTATGTTTCAATTCAGGAGCATAGTTCACCTCCTCGAAACTTAGAGCACTATTACTAACTGTACCCTTCTAAGTGATATTTCCTTTTTCTCCCCTGCAAATGGTACATCTCTCCCCTCAATCATTTGAATTTTCGACAACTTAGAGATGTCACCCGCTATGTTCCTAGAACAGCCACTGTCGACATACCATGGTTTGATGATATTCCTTTTTAGCTGCTCCTTCACATAACGTAGGGTTATTAAACTTTGGAACCAAGGCCATTGTAGATTTGGGTAAATCTAAAGCATCAAAAAATGATACTTCTTGCCAACACATATCATTATTGTTATCAAAGAATTATGATCGAACTATATTAGGCGAGGGCTTGTGTAATGTAGTTTGAACCTGTATGTGTCCACTTAGGTTTGGTCCTTTTAATCAATCCACGAGGTGGACTAGTTTGGGAGCTAGGTTCATTTCACTTAGGTCTTGGTTTTGGACAAGGTTCTATCTAGGAGGATTTGGTCGTGAACTAGGTCTTTGAGTTGGTCTTGGACTTGGTATCTGAACTGGACTTGGTCTAGGTCTTTGAATTGGACTTGGTCGAGGTCTCTGGTTCATTTTATTACAATCTCTATGTTGCAGTTGGCTTGGAAATTTACGTTCTTCATTGTCTTGTGTAATGGTACCTTCAACGACTTGAAATGGTAGTTATTTCCTTGTCTAACCTGTGAAGATTGATTTTTTTGATAGTATGGAACATATTGGTGATGAACACGGTTTCTAGCAATGTTAACAGGTGTGTCACAATGGTAAAAGGTCTGGCGTTTCACAAAACGAATGCCACTAAGTTTGTTTCACTCTTTTGAAGTGAGTGAATATGTGAAGAGTTATGAGCTTGAGCTTCATTTCTTTTCAACCTTGTGATCTGTGGAAGGTTAGATACACATTTATCTTGCATTTTCAGATTTGGTGGTACATATTATTCACATTTACCATGTTTGGAAGCAGTAATAAACTGGGAAAAGAATTCAACATTATATGGTTTTTGAAAAGATTTATCAGATTTCAAATAGTCAAGCACAACAAGTTTATCATGAGTATCACATTTTGCAAAGTTAAATGGTAAACTAGAAATTGTTTTTGGTTTCAAATCAACTTTCAAGTTATTAATATCTTCACACTCATCATCATCAATCCAATCTTCTACTATCACTTTATATGCACATGAAGTAGACGTATTAGAGTCATTCATAGTTTTAAAAATTGACTTGATTTGTTAAGTTAGACCCGATCCAACCACTTATTGAACCACCTGTTTGCCATAGCTCAAGTTTATCTCCTTCTCCTCTTCTTCCTTTGAGGTTGGAAGAGTTGTATAATTACCAATAAAAAGATGTTGCACATTATTAAATCCTATTTCACTACCCTTCTTATCTTGCCACTTCATCTGAGTTTCTATCATGTTGTTAACCACTGCACTTGATATGTCAAGCTAGCTATTTGGGTTAATTCAATAATGTCATTTTTTCTGAGCTTTTACTTTTTCTTTGTATATTTTATCACTATATTTATAAGTATTATTAGCTCTTGTTATATCATGCATGTCTCTAAGTAGACTGGAATTGTGTAACCTATTTGAGTTTACTTTGTCTTTACATGCTTGAGAGCAAAGATTAGTGTGTACCTCAGAGTTGGTAGCAATGAATGCAAATTGCATTCCATTTTCCTTCGATTTCTTAGTTTCTTCTCCAGTTTGTCATGGGTACACATGATCCCTTCTTTCGGTTAAGAACAGTTCCCTCACTTGGTCTGACAAGTCAAACTTCCCAGATTGTTGTTGGGTCATTACCAAATTGTTTGAATCCATAGCAATTAAGAAATATTAATCTGAAACACTTAAACACACTTACATATAGTTAGATAACCAACTATTAACTAACAAAAAGTATATGATTTCTCAGTAATTGTTTGAGAGTTAATAAATAAGAGCAAATTTTAATTTAGTGTCGCAAAGATATGTATCACACATGGTTTACGAGTTGAATAAAGTTTGCGAGATTCTATATGTTTGCGAGGTAGGAGGAATTTCTATGTTGATTGCGAGGTTCACTTGTTTACAAGTTACTCGTGTATCTGTCTTAGTTTGCGAGTTAATGATGTTTGCGATATTTTAATGATTCCAAAATCAGTGATTTGCGAGCTGCATTAAATTGCGAGTTGACCGGTGCTAAAGAGTTTACGACTTACTAACAGTTTACTGGTTGAGCTCGCAAACACTTAAACTATTTTAGGTTAAGTCAAGCACCTATTTTTTGGGATTTCAAGATTTGAATTGATTTTCTTAATCATTTATTCCAAAAACGTGATTCTAAGCACCTAAACACAGGTCAAACTAACGAAATAAGACAGAAATCCTATTACCATCAAGAACACTATTTTGATTGAAAACTTAAAAATTTTAAAAATTCAGCTTCAAAACGTGACTGACATTTGTTTAAGTATTATAACCGAGACAGTAATCTGCATTAAAGGCTCTGGTACAATTGTAAGTCCCGAATGAAGAATCAACTAGTAACAATTATGTAAATAGCGTATTAAGAACACAATACCAGATGAAGAATCAAACACACAAACATGAATATGAACTTCCAAATGCACATTATTTACTATTTGCAATATATCGTGTGGTACATGAAATCACAATCTCACTCGCTATTAACTCCGTGACCCTATTATGAACTCTAAAATGGCTTTATTTATGAGCCTTATACATTTGGGCCAGACTTGACATAACCGGACTAACTATAGCCCATACCAAAATATTAGCCTATTAACCGACTAATCTACAAAAATAAGTATAAATCTAATCTAGGTCCTAACATAAATGCTAAAGCTAAACCCTTAAATATAATTTCAAAGCCGTAAAGGCTAAACCTCAAAAGTTAAGATGGTACATTATGACAAGACGGTTTAGACACCGTGTAAATAAGTTTAGTCGGAGTTCGACTGAGTCGGTTTAAGCATTTTTAGAGAACCCTTCATAGGCTACTTAGGGAAAAAAAGAAACTTTGTATTTGACCCCCCTGATAGGGGACGGTTTAATTAAGAAATAATGACGTATGAAGAAATGAGAAATGTATGAAATATACTTATGTTGCGTTCATTACAGTTCTCAATATAATATTGGTTCATAATATAATGTATCCCTATATAGGCGAATGTTCCATTAATAATCAATTTTTGTTAAGAACTGAAACAACCATTATAGCCATATGTTTTAATACATAAGGCGGTGAATTAACCGTCGAGCCACTCATCTTCTCTCTTCTAATTAGTCATTAATGCACCATGTAAATTAGAGTTCTAAACAAAATATTGGTTCCTAATATAATGTATTCAATTGACAAGTCAATTTTTTGTGAGAACTCTGAGAACGTTTTTTGCACATGTTTACACATTGTTAACATGTGTAATAAGTAGTTATCAGAGTTCTTGCAAATATAAAAGCTATCATTAATTTTTTGTGAGAATATTTTTTACATATGTTTACATATATGTTATATATGTAAACATATCCAAAAAGGAATAGGCTGAACGTATCCCGTCCCTTACTTTTCGTACCCCACCTATGAAAATAATCTCAAACTTGTCATGTTTCTCCCTTACAATTTTTTTGAAAACTATTATAGAAAAAACTTATAATAAACACTTTTTATGAAAAAAAAAAGCATTAAAACAAAAGTTCAAATGTATATGAATATGAAAAAAAAAAAGTAATTTTTATTTTTTAAAGAAAATATGTTTTTAATTTAAAAAAAAATGCTTACTTAAAATTTGTTTTACAAAAGTTTACCAATGAAAAACGTAAATAGAAAAAATGAAACTCTTTTCAACTCGAAGAAATGTTTTTTTCTCCAAAAAAATGTTTTAAAAAAAAATCAAAATAAAAAATTTCTTTTTAAAGTTTAAAGAAAAGGTTCTTTAGAATCCTTTAAAAATTTATATTTTTGTAAGTTGAAAAAACGATAAATTTAAAAAACTTGGATATATTGAATAAACTCATAGATTTTATAAATAATAATATAATAATAATAACAAAAAAAAAAGTACAAATTACAAAAAAATAAAAAATATTGAGGTTTTATTAATATGATAATTTGAAGGTTAGAATGTTTATGTTTAATAGCTTCAAGGAGGGGATAAAACAAATAAAAATAGGCTAAAAAGGGGTACGTTTAGCAGAATTCATCTAACATATAGTTCCTCAAATTTCTCGTAAAAACAAATGTTATCGTTTTAACCCACCCTTAATGGATATGTGTAAATTAAAACAACAAAATCAAAATTTACTAAAAATAAACAAGCTAGCTCACAAGTCAAATTGCTCTCGTACCAGTCTACTTATGAATGAGTCAATATGGACTATATTTTATCTCAAATGGGTCAAAGAAGACTGAAGCTAGAGATGGAGCATTTTAAATGGGTCGGACAAACAAGGTGAAAGTTGCCTAATGACCTTTTTATAGCAACGGGCATTCACATCTTTTTAAATTAAAAAATAATATGTTTTATATTCTAATTATCTTTTTTCTCTTATCAATTCAGAACCACTATTAAAAAGTATACAAAAAATATAAAACTCACTTCATCTTCAATTTTTATCAAATATACATTTATCTCTCTTTCACTCACATTCACTTTCAACCACTTTTTAAACTATACAAACCCACTCACAAGATTATAGAAAGTGAGATGTGAATGCTTTTATACTAAATCCTGTATGATTATATAGAAAAAGTGAATAGACTATTTAAAAAAAGGATAAGGGGTTTGGTAGTCAAAACTTTGACCCGATACGTTCACAAAACTCATTAGCCAATTTACAAATGTAACGAGTCTTGCATAACTTATATTGTGAGAATCCCTTGATACCACTTGGACATTTTTATGTAGGGGTATAGGGTCATGATGCAATAATCTGACATTCGGGTTCTTTGTAAAGCTGTTATGATACAGAAAACCAGGATTCGTTAGCCGTTATGGTTTATACTACTTTTGGAATACGATAGGATGGTTAAAACGATGGAATAGTTAACTCTAACTATAGCTGCTATATATTATCGAACACTTGTATTTACTACATGTGTAATGTTAGTTGGTGTATATTTGCTACATAAACGATAATTTTATATTTGCTACATAAAAGATAATTTTTTTGCTGATAAAAAGTTACGATGAATGTGAAAAGTTAAGTAAGAAATCATCATCATCATCATCATCGTACTCAGTATATCCCACTTAAGTAAGAAACACATATTTAAATAATAACCGAAATAATCACCAACCAATAATGAATATTGTTCGGTTATGCTTCTGAATTACTATTTTATTGTTTGATGATGGCTTGGTCTATATATACTAAAAATAACCCAACCACATTATCATTAAAAACTAACATATATTTATTGTAATGCCTCATTTGTGGTGCGCGCTCTCCCCCGTAATCTTCATTCCTTAAGCTTGCCGGCCACCTCTTCAATTTAATATGATGACAAAATCATCGTATGCAACGACTGCTTTCCCTTTGGTTTCTTTTGCCTTATTGTTTAACACCGTACCCTTTGGCTGGTAATCTTCATTGCTGTTACTGGTGCTTTCTCCATGTTCTGCTGTTATTAAGTTTCTTTCAATGGTTCAACTGGTTTACAAGTTCCTGAAGCGCTACTTGGATACCCTGCAGTTCCTTGTCTACAATTTCTTCCTCTTGAATTGTCTTGTTCACGGTGTCACTCATCCTTGGTGTCTCAAAACCATAAACATCTCCAACTACATCCACTGCTTCTTTTCCTTGGTCATCAATAATGACCTTGTAATATGAATCCATCAAACTTAAGTATCTCTCATATATTCCCTTGAACCTATAGTTTAGATCATCTTGAAAACCAAAACTTAATGCTATTTCTCCCCATTTCTTTTCTTTCGTGATTAACTCGGCACCTCCCATATCTTCAAATAACACATACAGATCGAATAGACAAACCTCATGATCATCGATCCTTGGTGGAATTTGTGCTTCTAAATCATAATTTAAGTAGTCATTGTGAAACCACTTCACTACCTCATCAAATTTCTTTGTTAATAGGTCCTTATATTTCATTAAAATACATTTGTCATGAAGAATTTCCATGAACTCGATAAACTTGTAGAACAAATCAACATCTAGTTTGGCCCTTTCATCTTTCCATATAATGATATCTTCATCCTTCAAGGCTTCAAATTCCTTTGTTGTTTCAAATTATATATCCACGAGTTGCAAGTAATCGGTGTAACATTCATCAAATTATATCCCGTAATTCCTTGAATATCCCATTGCGGCAGCGACTTGTCCCCATTGGTCTTTTACCATTATCTTGCTTACTCCCCCAAATTCATGAATTACTTTGAACAAATCCATCAAGCAAATTTCTTTTGTACCAACAATAGGTGGATTGTATTGATGCGGTGGGTTTTGATAAAACTTGTGTAGAACCATTTTAACATTTTATCAAAACTTTGTGCATAGACATCTCTCAAATCGCAACTCATTTTACCCACAATAAATTTGTTCATAAATTCAAGCATACCTTTGAGTTCTTGTGGTATTTCATCATCTTGCCTTAAATGATTATCATTAGAAAAACCTTTTCCTTTTGGTTCACGAATTCTATCACAATGTTTTTTGAGCATATTCTTCTAACATTATTTTTGTGAAATCAACGGCCACACTCTATCATTTTTCTGTTTTCTTGTTTCATTTGTGACAATATTCTCACTATCATCCATTGCTTTAAGAAAATATTTCTTTCCATGAATCTTTATTTCGCATCCTTGTTCGATTAGTTGATTGTATCTAAGCATGTTAATCATTCAATTCGGTGTGTGTGTGACGTTTGGAACTACCAGGTATAAAGGTATTTATCTTCCACCTTAATTTTCACTTCACCAAAACCAATTTCAACAAAAAGCTTCCCTGTTTTTTTTTGTTTAATTCTTACAGGCCAAACCGCTATATTCATATGAGTAAAACACGTTTCTAAATAGAGTCATGTGGTTAGGAGAGACTTACTTACGTACCAAATGTTGTTCCAATCGCCATGGTCGGTATCTATGATTAGCAAGTCTTGGTCGTCGGCCTCCTGTGTACAGTTTGGGTCTTTTGTTTTAATCATCTTGTTGCCTGTTGATGATTCGATTTCTATTGTTTGATTCGTACCCAGGTTCTTGCAATTCTAATATGCATGCCCTCTTTCTAAACACAGATAACATCTAGATTTTTTCAGTTTTCAAGCATGTTCCTTTCGAGCGTCAGTTTGGCACCAATCGCCAATTATCGGATTCCCAAATCGGTTCAATATATCTGTCAAAACTAAGAAAATTGGAAAAAAAAATTAAAGGCACTTCTCAAACACTATTTAAATATACTTCAAACGTTACGCACTGAAACATGAAAGTTTAACAGATGTAAAATGGTACATGATGAAACACAAAAATTTCCAAACACTCTCAACAAGAAAAGTTCTTAGACACTCTACTCTAAAACACATTGCTATATTCGCAATCACGAAAATGTCACTAACATTCTCAAACATTGGTACAACCTATACATTGCCAACCTTTATCAAATTTCGGGACGAAATTTCCTTTAACATGGGGTTGATGTGACATCCGGTAAGTTTGGTTCCGAATCTGGTCACTTCGGGTCACTAACGATCCGGTAGTCTCGGGTTCAGATTACTAACAAACCTTACGAACTATTTATAATATTGAAGATTCACGTATTACACTTAATTGGGATTGACTAAGTGTACCATAAAATAAATAAGTTCATATACGAACACTCTTATAAACTTGACTTTGATTGTTCATGTGTTGGAAGTTTAACTCGACTTCACATATCTACCTTAATATTTACTTGTTTATATTATTAACAATTGTGACTGGTGTAAAACTACCCAGATTTGACACTTGACATAATACTATAAGTTAGTCGTGAAATGATAATATCTCACTAAGTGTCACACCCCCTGGATCACGTGTTACACGGTATGCGGAAGCGACTTGAGAGTTCGAGGGTGCGACCATGATCGGGTCATAAGCACATGATTACATAAGAGATTCCACATCATTGAATTATTACAAGATACATCAAATGTATAATACAAGTACTGTTTCTAAGACTACATCAATAATATGCAAGACAAGCTATAATATATATCAACATCTTTGCGTTTCACTTCTATCGTGCGTGATTATCTATTGCCTTTTAGCTTCACCTGAAAAAGGTTTAGTTTTGAAATGTCAACATAAAGTTGGTGAGTGCGTAACGATGAGTTGATAAAATACCCTTTGCCCTGTCAATATACGCAATTATATACAAGTACAATAGTAAATTACATAAAGACCGCAAC
>WOUH02024513.1:324-14079 GCA_009936405.2 Stevia rebaudiana
GTGGGGGAAGGGGGGGGGGTGGGGGGGGGTAATGAGTTAGAATGGGTGCAAGTCAGGATGAGTAATGAGTCAGGATAGGCTTTAAGCAAAATCAATTTGGGACGAAATGGGTATTTAAAAAAATCAATTAAGTAAAGTTAAATGTGTTGTAAAGTCCATTTTTGTGATCTTTTGTGTTTTTCCCATCAAAATACGCTATTGACCCTTTTACCCATTCAAACTCATTATATTCATATAGTTTTCAAGCTACCCATCTTGACCCATTTTGTTTTAAGGTGTTACCCATCTCAACTCATTCTATGTTACCCAATTCAACCCAACATACAAAAATTATTTACCAAACCAACCCATTTCTCAAGCTTTGGGTTAAGATTGCGGGATCTACATTTTAATGAAGACTTAAATACCTCACCTGACAATTTAAGATAGAGATCAATGGATATGTTTTTATGTCTCTTTGTATCATGGATTTGCCCTTATTATAAAATGATTATTATCATGTCCCTCTATTAAAGTCATCGTCTTTGCTTGCGCGGATGCTATTGGCTCGCATCCCCACGAAAGACGCCCTCTCAATACGGGAGGATCACGGCGAGCTTAGATTTATGTCCTCTTTGTTTGATGTTTGGAAGTTTGTTTGCCTTGTGTATCTTCTCATCATGTCAGTGGCGGAGCTTGAGTGTCGGATCATGGGTTGCCAAGATCATATATGTAGAATTTTAAGGGATTTTATGAGTTGCCGGCCAATATATATAAAAAAAAATTCGGTCGAAATCGGGAAATTTACACTACGGGCGAAAAAATCAGCAGTCGCCCGGACAACCCCAGGCCCCAGCTATGCTGCGCCGCTGCATCATGCTATGTTGAGACAATCATTTGGCAACGAATTAGCACTTGGTGTCTGATCGAGCCCATCTTTACATTCTCAATAAATGATCTTATGGAAATCGATCTTCACGCCTCTACTAATACCAAGAAATAGGCTCTTGTTCATATAGTCATTTTAGGTGCACTTTGATGTATTTGAAAATCAAAAAATGAGGTGGTATTCAAATGTAAACGAGCTTCAATTGCGTATTGTAATCAAAGGGGGACTGGGATAATTTCGTATTGTAATTGATGTTTGTTAAACACGATTATACTTGTACATCCAAACTTATATTTTAAAATTGAGCTTAACTCAGCAAAAAAAATTTAAGCCGAGACAAGTTAACAAGTCAAAGCTCGACTCAATCTCGTTTACAAAACGCCTTAAATGATGGAAGTAGAATTTTTCTTTTTGCTAAAATCATATTAATCTCATTCATTGCTTCCACCTTACGCTATAAATCATTCTTTCTCACACCAAATCCGGGTCAGGAGATACATAGTCAATATCATACATTTAACACTAAAATGATCTCGTTGTGACGTCTTTAAACAAAAAATTCTCTTACACTCAATGGTAACTTTGGGTATAGCGTTCGAATGTTCAAATGAAATTTTAGGTGATGTTTGATGTGTAAATGGGGATAAGTTTAAAGAAAATGACAAGGAAGAAAGCATGCGATTGAATAAAAAAAAGAATACTTTATAGTTAAGATTATATATGTTTTGCTATTTATAGCTTCTTCTTTTTTTCGTCCATCAACATTTTAATTAGAAGACTTGTAGACCATACAAACGAAGCCCCTCTCAAAAGTCAAAACATATATCACAACGAGTTCATTCTCCACCAAAACAAGATTTATTAAGTCTTTAAATCCGTAGTCAAACAAGCAACTAACATTAAGTTGGAAACCCCAATTGCCTATGACGTCACCACCAGCTTAGAAATTAGAAAGCATCAACGGAAACATAAATTTACCAAGGCAACAATTAACGGTAGATATAGTGAAGTTGGGTATTTTGAAGATGGAGGTGAAAAGAAAATACAATGATAAAAGAAGACAAATAATGACGAACTTTCTAAGACACAAGTGATGTTTAAAAATTAAAATGAAACATGATTTATGACTTTATTTTCGTTTGTAATTTTCCAAACACTTAAATAGTTAAATCAAACACACACTTATTGCTTATTAGTGTGCTTTCATAAAATAAAAAGTATTTTAAGGACATGTGAAATTGCTTAAATGGTTATTAAAACCATGTGTTTTATTTTTTGAGAGTGAAACAAAAAGCTTCAAATAACCAATTCAAAAGTTTCGAACTTTAAAACTTCGATCCCAAACACCACTAAAAGTACATACGAAATCCATTGTAAACAACTTTTTAAAAAAACTTACTACTTTACAACATTACAAAACTAGAAGGATCAAAAAGCAAAATAAACAAAGGACGAATGAATCCTTAAAACCCGATTGAATGAAACAATCACACTCACACATACACACACATTCGAAACAACAAACAGTGTGTGTGAACTGTAAACACTTTCACTTTCTCTCTCTAGTTTCTCTCTCATCCTCGGAAGTGACACAAAACGCACCGCATGCAAAAGCAAAACCCCTTCTTCCCCAACATAAAACCCTCCTGAAGTTATGCCTTCTGCTCTCCAATGGCGTCCATTTCACAACATTCATCATCTTCTCAACCCCTCAAAGCTCTCGTCGTCTTCCGCAACCTCATCCGTCCAGGTAACCACAATGCCGATCAAGCTTTCCGATTCCGGCGTTTCACAGTTTCTTAAAGCTTATCTAACAATCAAACATACCCAATAAGTTTCAATTTCTTGTTAACCGTACGTTTCGTGCGTATTGAGACGCAAAATTACAAAAAGCACAAGTTTCGCGTCAACCGATGCTTATTTCTGTTTCAATTTTCAAACCCTTCAAACCCTCGGCTCGAGGGTTGTCGGTTGTCGAATTCTGTGCTAATTAGATGAATTAGATGCTAATTTAAGCTGTGAGTTGATAATTTGTTCTCCAATTTGATGTAATTTGTGTTGAATTTGTTGATTACAGAGCTGATTAGGACTGTGCATCTGTACCGATTGGAGGAAGGGGAAGAAGTGGAGGTTGAAAGAGAATTTGTGTTTCATAAAGAGAGTGATTATGAAGAAATTAGCTTCTGTAAAGTGTTTACTTTGCAGAAATTTGGAGTTTCTTCATATTTTGAAGGACTTGTGAATGGTGTTTGGCTTTGCATTTTTGTTTTTGATGCAGATTGTTGGTCTTCTGCTGATATTGATCGACTGCCAACTGTTCTTACAGTTTCAAGGTGAACCCATTTGTGCTATTGTTAAAAACATTTTCCCATAGTTGAAGTTTACTTTCAAATTGATAAAATTAGTTAAAAAACTATAAAAAAAAGGAAACTAGTCACAGGTTACCAAAATTAGTTATAATTGGTAAAATCTGTTAAAGTTATGATCTTTATTCTTTTATAGTCTTCTGTGTAGTTTTTATATGTCAGTTTATCAGCATGTCGAATTGTTGAAGTCTTTTTTATGGTTTTATTTGGTTGTGGTAGTTCTTGCTCTATGTAATATTATCTTTGACTATTTCACAAAGAAAATTTCAATCCTTTGTAAAGAATTATATCAAGTATGTATGCTAGTTTTAACTTTTAACATTTTGAAGCAGTTTTTTTATTTTAATTAGGGTTCAAGATTTTTGGTTTTGGGTACTTTTTAATTGCTACATATTTAGTGGCAAAACTAAAAAAGCATGCATTTTTCAAATTTTCTTGTACTGTTGTTGTCTTAAAGTTGCAATTTTTTGTTTAATTTTTCTGAATAATGAGAAAAAGGTCTTTTGTTGCAAATTTTTCAAGCAAAAGCTTGTTTATAAATTATCACTCATCATATCATGATTTGTGATTTCAGGAACCGCAAGATGGAAACAATCCCAACTTTAACTAATGACATCCAAACAATTACTCATCTGAGTTGTGAAATTAGAAAGATTGAACAACACGACATTGAATCCGATGAACCTACTAAACATAAAGAAGACAAAAACAATCGGTATAAAAGTCATCACAAATGTGATGTAGATCTTAACTCTCTTCCTTACGGGTCATCAGAAAATGAAGAAAGTGATCAATATGTAACAGGTTTGATTTGCTTAAATTTCTATCAAAAAGATTATTTTTATGGTTAATTATGTTTTTAAATTTGTAATCTAACATGGTGCAATTATTACAGATGTTACTTGGAAGAAAAAAAAGAGGGCTGCAACTAAAGACATTGCTAGCCTCGGGTTAGAAGATTTAGCGAAATACTTTGATCTTCCGATTATTGAAGCATCAAAAAATTTAAATGTTGGACTCACGGTTCTAAAGAAAAAATGTCGGGAATTTGGTATTCCTCGTTGGCCACATAGGAAAATCAAATCGCTTGATGGTCTCATTTCCGATCTCCAGGTTCTTTAATTTTCTTTAATTCAAAATCATATAAATTTTGAATGATTTGATGTTGATTATTATACATACATACATACATACATACAACTTACAACTTCTATTAACAATATAGTTTGAATGTTAATTATAAATTTATAACCATTTTGACATTTTTTTAAGACAAATTGGCTTTTAATAATTCAAACTATGACTCAATTGCCGGTAATAATCGGTATTAGCAATTTGACTGAGAATACTCCTAACTTTCACTTTCATTGCTAATTGCTAAAGGTAATCTTAGTATCAAAATCATACCAAAGTTGCACTTATTATAGCCTCCATTTCACTCTAAATGATAATTATAAATGAAATGGGAAAACATACAAGCAACGTCGTGCAAAAATTATGTTTAAATGGAGTGTTATATTTATGTTTTTGCTACTAAGATTGCCCTTAGAAACAAAACTGAAAGTTGGGAGTATTCTTGGTTAAATTGCTAGCATGAATTAATCTTGGTTAGTAGACCATAATTTGGATTATTAAAATCCAACTTGCCTTTGTTAAATAAATTTTTTATCAGTTATTAAATTAAATTTATCAGTTAGTAAACTTAATATTTAATTAATTAGTTATAATATTTAAGAAAGCAAATTGTTTAAGTTTAAGCTCTGTGTAGTCACGGTTTCTCTTGGTTTTTATCTTTTGGTTATACTTTTTCTTAATGTGTCGGATTCAATTTATTTCCTCTTTTCTATAAAAAGAATACTGCTTCAATATTGGTTTCCTCCTGGTTGGTGGGATCAAGTTGCCCGTTTACTGAGTGGTGCTTACCTTTGCTGTTAAAAAAAAACGTTAAACAAATCCGAAGTTTTATCTTTAAATGTTAAAATTGCGTAGGTTACATTTCTTAATCATTGGCCCGCCGCAAGGCGAGTTAAAACCCCTAATCTAATACCATTCATAACTTGATCAACTTTTTGACCAATTTATACTTCATTTTTGCAAGGTGTGTTTTATATAAAAATAATAATGGTTTATTAAAAACGCGAATGACGTGCAGGAGGAGGTGAAACGACAGCAAGAGGAGGACGAAGGGGCGGCAATGGCGGTGGCGGAGAGGCAAAAGATGATAGAAAGTGAAAAGGAAAGAATAGAGAAGAAGCCATTTATGGATATTCAAAGAGAGACAAAGAAATTCAGGCAAGACATATTTAAGAAAAGACATAGAGCTAGACTTCTTGAAAACCAATGCAAAACCTTGCCACTGTTTTAATAAACCAATCTTCTTCTTCATGCATCTTAGACTTGTGAGAATCCAAATTTTGAATCTTTAATTCTGAAATCAGATCACCCCCCTGGATAAAGTCTACATGTTTTTTTTTTGGTTATTTCTAAAGTGTTTATCATCTTCGTCTTTTTTTGTTTAAGATTTTTTTTTCTTTGTTTAATTAAGGTGACAAAGTGGGTGGCGCGGGCAGGTAGAGACGTAGTGTAACTAGTAAAGACTAGTTCATGTCAAAATGGGGTCGGGTTTAGAGGACATTTCTTGTTTAAGTATATATTTATTTGACAAATAACTAGTATGATTACAAAGTTCGATTATTACAATAATAATATCGTCCCACTCTAAATGGAAATTTTAAAACTTGTTAGCTGATAATAATCAATAATGACAATTTAGTCACTGATAATTTTAATTTTTACTTTCGTTGTCAAAGACAAACGAAAGTGAAAGTTGAGATTATCATTGGTCAAACTGCCAGTAAAAATTATAATTGCTAAATGGTCTTTATGTTATGAGTAACCAATAAATCAATCTTATTAAAATTGAAAAAAATAATAATAACTTGAGAAAAGAATTTAAGTAAATTAGAATTGTAACGCATGGTAACATGTACAGATGTTACATGATCTCAATATGACACTAGTGCTCTAAGCATAGCAGCATAACTAATTTGTTTATTGATGATAGAGATTACTTCTAAGTATGGTAGCATAACTAATTTGTTTATTGGTGATAGAGATTACTTCTAGATATCTCAATCTGACATCAGTGCTCCAAACAAGTTTGAGACTCTAAGCTCTAGCTATGATAGTTAAATTCAATTAAGCATGAGCTCGACAACAAGCCCGACTTATAGGGAACTCTATATATTTAAGCTTGAGTTCGGCTTGGGCCATAGTTCTTCGTTATTTATTAAATATATTTAATAATTTTATAATAAAATATATACTGTTGAGTTGTTTATATAATAACTTAAAATATTACTTTTTAGTTTATAAATATATAATTATTATATAAATTAAATATTATTGTATTTATATAACTAACAGGTTTGCTTAGTATCTCAAAGTCTAGTCAGCTTAGTGTGCAAAGTTGTTTACACCTTTGAGTTATTATATACTTTTCAATTATAAATTAATACATAATAAAAAAATATTATTAAGTTGTTTTTACAATAATTTAAATTTTAAAATTTTAGTTTGTAATGATATAAATATTATATCATTTACAAATTATTGCATGTATATAAATAATAGATTTGTTTAGTATCACAAGTCTAGCCATGCTTCGTTTGTGAAGGAAAAACTCAAACTCGTTTATTGAGTTTGTTTTAAGTTAACCTCTGATCTCATTTAAATAATAGGTTTGTTTAATGAGTTGTTCATATAAGGCTTGTGCTTGCTTAATTGGGCTTGGGCCTTACGGATTTTGATGTGCATTATGATAATGGAAATTGGAAAAGAGGGTATTTTCACTCTTGTTTTCAGACTTTAATTGGTAACATTGTTGATATGTTTTGCGGTTGGTTTAGTTTTAGGTTTTATTTGTAGCCGGATAGAACTTGGTCATCTTGTGACACTTTTTGTCGAGATTTGGGTGGTCATGTGTATTGCTATTGGTGGAATATAGGTATGTTTAATTTAGAATAGACAGAAATCAACGTCTAGTTCTGATCAAATCTTCATTTTGCTTATTTCTTCTGATAACATGTAACTGTATTTTATGACAAAAAAATGTTTCCAGTTTTCATACATACGAATATAAGATCAAATCAAGTTAAGCTCACCACATGAGCAACATAGCTTTTTACATAATCATTTTTGTTTTACAAAATACGTGGGGAAGCAAATTTCCAAAACCATTCAGAAAAGTCATACATGCATCAATATAAACATCATCTTTCGATGCAAGCTAGGATCCAAAAAAACCGACCAGTTCCCCATGTGTTTACAGATATAGTGTGTATATATATATATATATATATGTAACTATATCTTATAATATACGCAACAGCTCACATGTTCTTATTGACCAAGATTTCCCAATAACCGCTCAACCGCAGCGTGAACATTACCCCTGGTGGCTGTCAATGCTTGAAGATTCTCACGGGTGTCAAAAAAACCCATTTCTTGAAGTTGTGCCAGTTGGGTGGCACACAGTTCTTCCGGTGGCACTGATATTTAAGTTAAAAATAATAATAAAAAGAAAAAATATTAGTTAATGGTTAATAATTTTATTCAAAAAGCCAGATAAATTTAGAATTAATATATCTTTTGTAATCACCTGACACTACTTATTTGTGAATATTTCCATCATTTTGGACGGTGTTTTAACTCAACTCGACCCATAACCCAACCCATTAGACCCACATAATTTGTCATATCTGGTGGATAAGTTACCATTGGAATTGTTTGGTGTTGTAAAGCCACCAGCTCCAAAACCGCCAAACATGTTCATAAGCATATCCAAGTTCAAGTTATTGGGAGCACCTGCTATTAATATAAAAAGATAAATAAATAAATAAAAACGAAAACCTGCTGTACTAGGTTGAAGCAATATGTCAATTTTTGGAAAGATTTCTCTTTAATATCAGTATGATTAAAAAAAATGTGTATGCCTTGTATGTAAGTTTTACATATATATTTAAGCAAATTAAATATAAAAAATTATAAAAACATGATACCTGTCCCTCCTCCTGTTTGACCTGCATCAATGCATAGAAAAAAAAAACAGCCAATTAAATTAAACAATGTACCATAAAGGAAAATGGCTACTTTCATGATTTTCGTAATTTATTTACCACCAACCATCCCATATCTAAAAAACAAGACATTTTTTAAACTTTAAAGAGAAAGTTTGATACGCAAAGATGCTTAATCCACTTAATGCAATCTTCTATAACTTGCATGTACTTTAAACATCTCTAATTTCATTCTCTTCTTTTTAAGTTATATGAAAATTTTTCCATGTCATTAATCTTTTGCATTATAAGCTTAATCTATGCTTACAGTCAGAGTTACGGGCCTAACAATTGAAAACAAAAGTATTATGTGATTTACCTGGTGGTTTGTTGCTGACCAAGTCCAGAGAAAAGAGATTGTTGTAGTGTCATCATTTGCTGTTATAGGAGTACACATGATCTTTATTTAAAAAAAACATGCAAGTCAACAAATTAAACCTGGTTTGACCACCAAATGACAGATTGACTACCAAAGTCAACCAAGGAGTAGTTCATTTGGAAACATAAAAGTGTGAGAATTGACCAACAAAAGTCAAACAAGGATTACCAGATTTGGAACATGAGTACAATCTTTAAGATGTTTAGTGGTTTACCTGCATGGTCTCTGGAGAAGTTAGTTGACGAATGAAGTCTGGATTTTGCATCATCTCTCTCAATTGGGGATTTGAGTTAAGCATGCTTCGCATCTGTGGATTAAGTCCAAGTATCTAAACAATGCAAAATTTTATTAAGCACACATCCTAACAAAGAAAAAAAAAATCAAAACTAAAAACGCAGAACAAATACCTGATTCATATATTGTGGGTTTGAAAGGAGACTTTGCATCATTTGTGAAATAGCTGGATTTTGCATAAGTTGATTCATTGAATTGGGATCAGGAGTAGTGCTACCAAACAATCCTTCAAGACCTGGTACACCTAAACCACCAGCTGGCGGTGACCGACCCGTTTCACCATGGTTCGTGGCGACGGTGTTTGTTTGGTTGACCCGACCTGCAAGCTCACATTAAGTTTAACAATATATCAGTGTTGTAAAAATCACTAGGATATGAATATAATACTTTAAAATTCACATAAATACTTCAAAGTTCACCGATTCTGACTGATTTTGACAAAATTTTGACCAATTTGTCAAAAATTTGACCAGTTTTTACCATTTTGTCAAAAATTGACCAACTTTTGACCAAGTTTAACTGATTTTGACCGATTTACCGCCTACGATTTTGGGCTCCAATTAGGTGAAATCGCAACGGTGGGTGACTGATTAACGATTTAGGGTACTGCAATATAGCCAACAATGTTTATGAAGTTGGAAAAAAGGTTTGCAAACTTACCACCACCAGCAGCCCAAGGATTCGGAAGTGGGTTGGTATTTGGAGCAGGAGAACCAGAAGCGGGTTCACCACCGGTGGTGGTAGGGTTAGCCGCCTGATCACGTGTCAGACCACCCTGACCACCCAAAAGAGCTGCAAATGGATTTGAGTTCAAATTATTTGTTTCATCACCACCAACGCCCATTGTGGTTGCATTCAACAACGGTTCCTGAACATTTTCATACATTCTTCTAAGCATGTTAAACCCTTCAGGAGAAGATTCAATATTACTCATTGCTCTATCGGTGTTACGCATCATTTCACGCATGAATTCAGGGTTTCTTGCAGCCTCCATTGTTTGGCGAAGAATTGCAGGATCATTCAGCATATGACCAAGTTCTGGATTCCTATCAATGACGTCACGCGTTTGACGATTATTCATCATCATGTTACGCATAGTATCTGGGTTGTTTAATAGAATTTGTACTAGAGGTAGATCCATGATTTCTCGCATCATGTTAGGGTTTTGTGTCAACTGTTGTTGCATTTGTTCCAAATCTGGAAGTCCAGCTCCAAACAAACCACCATTGGCTCCCGAACCTGTTAACCCAAGTCCAGGAAATAGTGAACCGCCGAAACCGGTTCCACCTATGGTCCCAGTTTCACCCGAGCCAACTTCAGGTGGAGTATTATTTTCTCTGGTATGGGCCCCACTTGCTAGGGTTGATGCACAAGGAACAAAACCGCGTACTAAGTGAACAGTGTGTTCTGCTTCCATGCCTAAAAGTGACATACATAAATAGAAAGATAAATCTTATGTAGTTTATTACCTATTTGAATTAATGAATTAGCATGATAGACCATGGAAAGCTTGATTCATCACAATACTGAACTATTTAGACTCACTTAAAAATTTCTATTACACTATTAACAATAAGTCTTCTTTCTGTTTCCATTAAAGACTAATTAGACTTTCATTTCAATGTTGCAGAAGTTGAAAAACATCAAGTTTTGTTTCTGCATTAAGACTGTCTGCAGTTATCAAGTTTTCATAATCAGCCTTAATGCTCCCTGCTGAAGATTTTCAAAAAAAAAAATTCTCATGAATTTAACACCAAAAGCATCTATTACTGGTACTTTGTTCTTAAACTGGTGCATTAAAACTTATTGACAATCAAATGAAACTCTCCACTTTGACTTCTAAAACATTAGTTCTACAAATTTACTCATATTTATAATTTTATATCAGCATTATTCCTAATCTCGTATCTCCAATAAAACACTAAAAAAGATGACAATTGTAAAACTGTATCACCTACAATCACACAAAAAGGAATCGACACAAGTCGCAATGACACTAAACCTTCCATTCCGATCATAATCAGCGGAAACTTAAACAATCAATAAACAGATGGTAGAACAACATACCGTAGCTCTTAAGAGTCTGATCATCCTTCAGAATGCGTCCATTGTAAATCAATCGCTGCTGTCCGGCGGGGATGTCGCAGTTCTGTTGAAGAACAGACTTGAACGACTCAACAGACGACTCGAGGCTCGCTTGAACGGAGAATTTCGTGCCATTTGAACATCGTACGTGAACAGTAACAGTTTCACCGCCTTCAACCGTATTAGATTCAATACCCTCGGTCAAAGCACCATCACCGCTTCCGCCACTCATCCTATCGTCCTCTAATTCAAAGTTTTAGCAATTGAAGCAAGATAGAAAGCGAAGTGTATCAATTTAAAGAAGCTGCTTGATCAATCAATGAACTGATATGAAAACTTGAAAATTGCAGAATTGAAATGCTTCGAAAACTTGGGGAAGGAGGAAACTCTTTTGTGCACAGTGAAAGTAATCTTGATGAAGATTTGATCTTGTTGATAAAAAATATTAAATATTTAGTTTTTGATAATTTTCAAGTTGTTAGGGTGATAATTATAAAGTTTGTTTAGTTTGTGAATAGATAGGTTTATTTAATTATTTATTTGGTTTTCTAGTTTGAGTATGATTACAATTGTTTAGTTATAAATAAGGTTATTAGGAGTCATTGTAATTATCTCAGTTTAATTATATACAAGAGTTGATTAGGTTTGATCAATCAACGAGAGTTTTTGTGTTCTTATTATTTTTCGATTAAGTGTCTGGGCCAACAATTGGTATCAGAGCTCTCGGTGATATTCATACGAAGACCGGAGACAAGACGAACGTGTTCTTCCCTTCATATAGAAGAAAAAATAGTCAAAAGTAATATGGTTTGGTGTTATGTAATCGCAAATCACGGAAACAAAAAAAATTAGAAGTTTCAATTTTTTGGAGTTGGTGATTATCGACGACAACAAAGAGGGAGGAAGGAAAAAAAAAGTTGTTTAGTGGTTTATTTGGAAGCTTGATTTTGGTTCACGTAATAGCGGAAGAATTTTGATTAGGGACACAAGAAGATTAATACAATTAATTTGTTTATTATTCTTTTGTTTGGTCTCGACAGTAGAGATCAAGAAGACAAAAACGATATTCTCAAACTTTTGGTTTCATCAGAAATTAAAGGCATAGTTTTAATGTTTGATCATTAAGGTCGGACTATCCCGTCAATAAGAACAGAGTAACCGGTGTAGGTTGTTCTATTGAAGATCGGATTTGCGGTAGGGGACGGAAAAAGATTCGGTAAAGCGAGCGGCTTTGAATCTTGAATTGCCTGGCAAGAAAAAAGAAAACGGTATAAGCGGTAGGCTTGTTTTCTTTGATCGGTGATCAAGAACGGTGAAGTTTTAGGACCCGGGAAGAAAGTTATCAAGATTGTCAAGAATGATTGAAGTTATAACGACAAAGATGGTTGCACATGAAGAAAAAAAGTGGTTTTTGGTGGCACAGTGGGTTTTACAGGTGCTACGTTCAAAGGGACTGAAAAACAACCAAATATGTCGAATGAAGTTGGTTGGGATTATCGATGGCTATGGACCGCGTTATGGAGGCCAAGGGTGGTGGTATTCTAGCGGTGGAGTCCATTGAAGAACACCGAGGCGTGGTGTGTCAAGTCCAGGATGGAACTAGCGATGATCAAGGAAGGCATGTATTTACTCGATCGGATGACCATGATCGTAGCCAAGGATGTGGCGGTACGAGTCGGGGAAAAGGTCACGGGAATGTTTGAGTTAGTAGGAGGAACCGAAACAAAACGGCCAAGGATCATGGGAGTTCCCAGATGAGCGAATTTAGAAGATTGAACTGAGTATAGGATCAGTTATAACACCATGGATCGGGATAGAAGAACTACAGGTGTTACACGGTATTCAAGATCCGGGTGGAACAATCAAGATTAAGGGGGAGAATGAAGACGTTAATCTTAATAAAGAATATTAAATATTTAGTTTAGATAATTATCAATTTGATAGGATAGATAATTATAAAGTTTGTTAATAAATAGGTTTATTTAATTATTTATTTGGTTTCGTAGTTTGAGTCGGATTACAATTGTTTATTTATAAATATAGAGCTAAGGAGTCATTGTAATTGTCCCGGTTTAATTATATACAAGAGTTGATCACATTTGATCAATCACCAATAGTTTTGTGTTTGTATTATTTTTCGATCAAGAGTCTGGGCCAACACCAGTTACCGTACACAAGATACCACTTCACATGCAATGCTTTTCAGACACATTCAAATGATACCATATTTTGCGAGAAAACTTTTAAGACCAAAAACCCGGGTCGAAGTATCCGATTTGCTTATTATGATATGTTACCTCTTCGTGTTTCAATGCTTCATACTATAACATACGTCATAGTCGTTTTTGTTATCGCTAAAGTCTAAACAACTCTTTTCTTTTTTGATTCGGGATAAAAGAAAATCACAAATATTAAAGAAAATCTTGGTATACAATAAAAAATTGTTCTAAAAAACAAACCTTTGTAATCATAGTGCTCATAATAGTATTTAATTCGTTTGATGACAAAGACCCTTAATTAGAGGTGGGAAAAAAAACCGGTTCCGGAACCAGAATCAGTGGAACCGAACCGAACCGAACCGGCGGTTCTGGATCGGTTCCAGAACCTAGCCATAATTATAACCGGAACCGGTTTTTTCGGAACCGG
>WOUH02024530.1:0-14071 GCA_009936405.2 Stevia rebaudiana
TCGACCTAACCGACCCGATCAAAAATTGAAAAAAATTACCATATAATAATACTCAAACGACCTTAAGAAAATTTCGATCCCCATGAAAAAAATTTATGGGTTCGCCACTGATTGTTGCTTACGCATACATATACGCTAACAACCCAACTAAAACATATGAAAGGATTGAATTTCAGTAATTACAATCACTCAGATATAAAATAATATGATTTAACAAGTGAAAGCAAACAATACAAAGCCAGAATGTATTGAACTTTAGGATCATTGAAATTTAATATAATAATTAGTAATATTAGCTAAAAGGCCTATAAACTCTCTTTTCCTTTGTTTACTTATTCAAGTTGCAACTCCGCGATCCGTTTGTGCAACAGGACCGGGGTTCGATTCTCCTTTTGGCTCGGTGCACCATCCACACTGTGTCTAGAAGACGGTGTATCCGCATTTCTTGTAGAAAGACAACGAGGACCATCTAGACTCTTCAGCCTCGTTTCACCACCAAGATAACTTGTTAAAGCGCGCCTGACCCCACAACCCCGGCTAGGTGGCTTGTCACCGGTTCCATTGCTGGTCAAAAAAGGCGTTCGGTCTCCCTTTGCAGGGCTCGGGCTAACCACCGGTCCGGGTGAAAACTTTGGGGTCCCAATACCAGGTCTGAAAGGCGAACCTGAGGTCGTGGACCCTGATACCAAGACCCTTTTGTGACTACTTGTGCTCACTCTTGGTACTTTTTTTTTCTGCTTGTTTAGATAAGTCGTCGACGTATAATAAATCATCAATGCGTGACACGATGTTGAACGCTAAACTATCCAACACTCTCGAGTAGCTCTCGAGAATCGATTTTCCTACATCCTGAAACCATTAAAAAGAAATAAAGATTAATATCAGAGAAACCTATATTCATATAATCATTTGTACACTTTTCAAAATAAGTATTGTACCTTGTTACACTGAATCTTGGTTGTGTCTAATGATGTTTGAGTTAAACAAGGAAAACGGTGTTTTAAGCAAACCAAGAGGCTTTCGGCTCGTTCAGCTAGTAAATTACGTTTATGTCCATCGGCCATTAGATCTTTCACCATATCCCATGATGTTTTAGCAACCGGAGGTTTTTTACGCCATATGTAAATTGCGGCTTCAACGCGATTTGCAATTTCTAATGCGACATGTTCCGATGAAAGATCGAGACAATCTAGCAAACATTCTGGTGAGAATTGATCTGAGGTTATGTATTGATAGATCACATCTCCTAAACAAACTCTTCCATTCTAAAAAAAAATAAAAAAATAATAATTAAAATGGAGTTTTTATATTTATTATTTTGGCAAATTGGATTTTAATAATCCAAACTATGACACATTAGCTAATAATAATTCGAATTATCACTTTGCCCATTAATAGTCCCAACTATCATTTTGGTTGTCAATAGCAATCTAATACGCAAAATTATCATATATTTCTACATGATTTCCTCTCAATTTCTATCAAAATAACAATTATAAACAAAATATAAAAAAAACGTATTAGCAAAATTGAGTAAAAATAATTTGTAAATCAAATGAAAATCTTTGATAATTTTGTTTATGGGATTGCTATTGACAACCAAAGTAATAGTTGAGATAATTCATGGCCAAAGTGATAGTTCAGATTATTATTGGTTAATATGTCATAATTTGAATTATTAAAATCCAATTTTCCCTATTTATTTTTGTTAAATTACCTTTGGAAGGGATTCTAAGTATGATTCCGGAACTTCCATTTCAGCCAAACAAACACTATTAATAGCCATGGCTTCTTTTAGAATCTGGTTAGCCGATTCGCGCGTATGGTTTAACCGCTTTCGTGCATAATCATCTAAACCGCCAGCAGGGACGCATGGCACCGGTAGCCACCATTTGTCTTGTTGGCGGTGCAACGCTTTATTAAACGAGGCTAAACCGTCAGGTTCCGGTGTTGTTATTCCCTTATCAACGTACCAAAACTCGGTTTTTGTAAAACTACCTAGTATTCCGTGTGAAAAATCAAATCTTTACACTCAATATTGCTTAATTTGTTAATATTAAATTCTTAACAATAATATTTTGAATAATGTACACTTACTATAAGCATAGTGTCTAGCTTCCGAAGAGCAGGGAGATTAACAAAGATATCCGATCTTGGTCTACATGTCATGATCTAATGTAGCATGATTAATTAACTCATGTGTCACAACAATAATTTACATTACTAATACGGAAAATGTCATAGAATAGTCCTAACTTTTAAAGTGTTCCAATTAGGTCACTGATCCATTTTTTACCCAAATTGAGTCACTAAACCTTTAAATCGGATAATCATCGAATTTTTATTTGTTTCAAGAAAGTAATGGAAGATAGGACATGTGAGTTAAAATTTCTAATTTATGTAATTATATTAAAAAATTAAAAAACTGGTTAATTCATTTAAAAAATAATATTAATACGGTTGTTCAGGCCCATATAACGGCCCATAATAAAGTCCATATAAACCCTACATATAAATAAGGCACTTCGTAATAACTTGTAGAAAACTGCACAGTAGCGTGCGATTTACTATTCAAACGCTCTCTATAAGACCCTGCTACCCCAAACAGAAAAACACACACCGGATCAAAAAATGACTGGAATCTCTCTCGATTCGTCGAATCGCTCCGATCAAAAAACACGATCGATGTCGGAATCATCTGCGACGCCCGCGACGAACGTCGATTATAGCGGTGACGATCGCTGGAATCGATGTTGAACGCTGCGTGTTGTGATGAAAAGTCATCGATCCGGGAATAAAGATCTCAAATCTCCGATCATCGTCTCCGGCGAGAATCTCACCGGAAAAGAAAAACAACAAAAGTTTCCAAGAATAAAGATCTTAGATCTCCGATCATCTTCTCCGGCGAAAATGTCACCGGAAAAGTAAAACAACAAAAGTTTCCAGGTGAAGAAAACGTGGAACGGAATCCAAGAAGAACAAGAAGATGATAAAGAAAACACTCGATACAAACATACAAAAGAAATTAGAAGTAGATTTTAGTTTTTTCTTTCTTCTGACGATTAAATGTAATTCCGATCAAGAACAACACAGTCAAAATTAAAAAAAATCATTAATGATTATAACTATGATTCTTTAAAAAAAAAAAACAATATCTGTGTCATTATCTAGATTTTTCGTTGCGCTACCATCTATTAACAAATTATTTGGTTGTGACTTGGTTAATGAAAAGAATAAAGATATGAATGTTGGTTTTGATATGAACAGATCAAGACAAAGAACACAAACCCAGAATAAGAACACAAACCCAGAAAAAGTACTACCATTTAAACGTAAAGTACAACTATTTAAGATTTGTTGTGGTAATGATGAAATCAAAATTAAAAATCACAAAAGGAAACTAAAGAACAACACAAGACGATTTAATAAAAGACTTAAACACGAATTCGTTCATCTACTATTTTAAAAAAAATACTGAAAATCCCAAGTGTTCAAGCTACAGTTAAAATGAATAAAAATAAATCAAAAAGAAAATAGAAATTCAGAAAAAGTAAGAGAAAGAAAATGAAAAGTTGTCAGAAAAAGTTAAAAAAGGTGTCAGAGATAAGGCTTATGATACAGTGTCCTGTCGGATATAAGGCTTATGATAAGCCTTATGAGTGAACAGAAACGTCTCAGAACCCATCGACCAAGGCTTATGGGTACAGTATCCGAGAAAAGCAATGATTGCTTTTTAAACATTTAACAAAATATTTAATATATATATATATATATTAAAGAGGAATATGCAAAAATCAATTATATAAAATAAAACGGTTAACTCCAGATTAAAAAAAATTATGAAAACGAGACTTAGAGAAAAGATGAATATGATGACGTTTTAAAAAAAAAATTGAGTGATAACACCGATTTCTTAAAAAAAATAATAGATTAAAACAAAATAAACAAAAAAGGACCTCAAAAACGGATCTGGATCACGTCTTGGTTGTGGATAGTCATTCTGTCGATGTGTTTTGTTATCATAAAATGGAACGGGTTCTTCAGTTCCCAATAATAGACGCCATTCTTTGCTTGAGGTGCAGTAATAAGTATTCCTGTGCGTGAATCCGTGTAGGTTATCTTCGCAGTTTTTTGTTAGGAAAATTGAGCAACCACAACTAAGTGTAATTTGTGTTCTTTTCGCTGAACGTTTTCTTTTTTTAATTTTGGGTGATTGTTTCTCGATCTGCGATGTAGAGTGGTTCTGTGAGGGTGATGAGGACCGCATTTTTTTCTGTCCAGTTTCTTAGACCAAGGTTGGTTGGTTTGCTTAAATAGGCATCATATGAGTACCCCACTTCACTGTTGCAAATTATTATTGTCGGAATACCACCTTTGATTCTTACTGGTTTTCCGTATTTGCAGTTTGTTTGCCAATTTATTTGGCATCCAATTATTTCTTTCCAGTGTTTTAGGTATTGAGGTGGAACATCATCTATGATGTTGTATCCTGCATCATTAGAAAAAACTTTTGGATTTAAATCCAAATGACCACATAAATAATTATGTTTTCCTAATGACTTTGCCCAGCATGTTTTTCCTGTTCTTGAATCACCTTCCAAGATCAATGATTTCGGTCTTTCCGGGCGCGCAGCGCTATCACACTTTAAATTAATTGACACCCACTGATTCAATTCTTCTGTTACGTTGTTGTACGTGTTCAACGAGTATGTTGGTATCAAAACCTCTAGAGGAGGTTGGAATATTCGGTCAGCTGTGTTTATAATATTTGAGTGTTGGATCTAAAAATACATGGGTTGTTCATTTTGAATTATTTCTATTGCGTCGTCTTTGCTTCCGCATTTTAATACTTTGAAGAACGTTTCGTTTGCGCTTGGGAATTTTCTTTTGTTATTTTTTTTTTTAGGGATGAAATCCCCCCATTGTATTGTGTCTCCGTCTTTATCCATATAGTTTTTGACGTCGTTTGCTGATAATTTTTTTATATGTTTGGATGATATCTTACATTTGATGTTGTTGATAATACAATATATTAGAAGATTTCACCTTTGTCGTTCTATAAACTCAAAAACACGTTGTGTTGTGTTGATAGCCCTTGTGGATGGATGATGTTCAATAAGAAGCCATTGAATGTTTGCTCGACAAATCCTAACAAACCTCATCCATGTTTACAAATCATTCCGGCAAAAAATTGAAAACAGAGATAAGATAGATTTTGACCACATTGCTTTGGAAATCTATAAACAATAGTAATAACAAAATATGACTATTAGTCAGCCTTATATTGTTATTACCAGTGTTTTAAAACCCGAACCGGACAGGCTGGTCCGACCAATTCAATAGGGAACCGCTACACTATACGGTGGATGCGGATGCGGATGGCTGCAAAGTTTGGTGTGGAACTGCGATGGGCCATTGAGGTCAATGGCCAACTACAGTCGTGGTTTCCAGGAGCTAGGGTCACGCTGAGCAATTTGAGTAGACTACTATGGGAGATATTCCACCGCCTCAGTAGGGCAGGACTATCATCCGGCAGGTACCACCGACAGTTGAGTACATGTATGAGTCGCTTAATTTAGCAAGAGACTGCTCATCTTCATAAAAAGACTCATGACATGACTCAATGGATGATGAACCAGTAACACACGGATCTTGTTAGGCAGGGTCACCAGGTCCATTATCATCTTCCGGTTTTATATCCTTATGTACGTGTGGTAGACCCACACCAGGACTCAGACTCGGAAGATGATTAGATGATTTTTTTTTGTTAAGATAAACAAAACAATTTGAAGTGTATTGATAGCTTGGTTTTAAATTGCGCTCATATTGCGCTGATGCGAGGTTGCGAGAATCAGAACTCACCAGGATCCTTTTTGCGATGCGTTTACAAGATGCGAGGATATTGCAGTGGTTTCTGCAAATTGTGGTGTTCGAATGATGCGCTCTGACGAACGCAACATGTAGAAATAGGTGAAGAAAGCTGGTACACTTACCTGGAGATGATGAAGTTGGAGAAACCTTGTTGAAATTGGTAGAAAAGAGTTAAGGAACGTTGAGAAATCGGTGGAGCCATGAAAAGGAGGAGAAACCTTGGAGACTATGACGGCAAAATTGTTAAAAATCCTAATTTTTTTTTACCTAACATATTTAAAGTTAGCTTTTATTTTCAATTCTTTTTTTTTTCCTTCTTTTTACCAGTCTTGTTTCCTTTTTAAGGTTTTTCTTTTGTTTTTATTTAGAGAGCTTTTATTAATTATTTATTTTGTTACCTCATGCTTTAAGTTATTTTACACTTAGATATAAACTAATTTTAGTTGTACATAAAGCTTCTTTAGTGGTACCTAAAGCTTTCTATTATATTTATTTATTTCACTTTCATATTTTTAGTGTTTATAAGTTAACAAGATAAAATATTATCCAAAAATAAATTTATAGTATTTTTTTTACTAAAAACTCATCGCATACATGATGCGCTCGCATCGCGCAACGGATTTTGAGATCAAACACATCAGAGTGCATTTCGCAATTTAAAACCAAGATTGATAGTGTTTTTTTTAGTAATGTGAATGTTTGACATTTATTTGATTTAATGGTAATTGCTTAATTTCATCTTCAATTTGTCCATCTTATCTTGTTTCATCAAGCATACTAACGTTGTTAAAACCATTCGGTACATAATTGAATTTAAATTTAGAGGGAAGTTCAGTCTGAAATGCGCTACAAACCGAACTTTTACGGGCAATTGCCCAATTAAAAAGAAAAAGAAAAAAATTTGACCCCCTATGGCATGTATGACCTTCTACGGCCCGTAGGGTAGGGTGGTCAACGAGGAGGTCCAAATAGTGGGAGCCTTATAAAATTAAAGTTTACAGCTTACTTCTTTGTTTGTCATTCTACTTTATGTAAGTTCCTATTCTATAGAAGGAATAGTGAATATGAGACTGTTACGCACCTAACTTAGGTGTAAAACCATTCAAAATAACCCCATTTTGATTAAATCAAAATAAAATTTGATTTGTATCTTACTTCCTTGGTTATTATTCATCATTTCACATATGTTTCGGACAAAAAAACACATCATTAAACCTTATAATTCAAATTGACTTATTTAATACAAATGTGGATACATAGAAATTAAAATTCATATTTGTAACTATGATGAATAAAAAGTAGTGAAAAGTTATTTGGATTGATAGAAAATAACTAAATAAAGAAGTTTCAAGCTAAAATCTACGTTAATTTAATCAAAATATGGTTATTTTGAATGGTTTCACACCCAAGTTAGGTACGTAACAGCCCCGTATTCACTTTTCCCTTATATAAAAGTGTTAATTAATTTTAATTTTGGTGAAAAAATTTTGTTTCTTATATTTACATAATGTTATTTCATTTTATATATTTATTACTAAAAGACTCAAACCTCACATTTAGTTTATAATTGTTGAGTATCAAACCGTCTAATTAAGTTTATATAATTCAAAACAAAGAAAGTTGATAAACAAAAGCTTGAAAAAGTGCAAGATAAAAGATTAAAAGGAACAAGAGATACCGAGAGTTCGAGACACATTTTACCATCCGAAACATCACCATCCATCAGATATCAAAAGGATCACCCAGATAATGAAACGAGCGGGAATCCAAATCAAAGAACTAGATCAGGCTTTAATCAAGAACCGGGTCTATTTGGAATGACCCGAACACCCCGAAATTAACAGATCTGGTCCGTTACACCAGGAAAAACCAAGTTTTCATCACCTACAACATTTCAACAACCCAAAAACTCACATGAGGTATTAGATCAGTAGTTAGTAGGTGATAGAAAAAGGACTTGCAACTCGAGATTTTACCGTGGTTTGTTGGAGCATAGTTGACAGTCGGAGACGAGCCACCGGTGAGTTCCAGTTTTCAGAAACGCAGCACACAGTTACTGGAGTTCGTTTCTAGCGTAGATCGAGGTTCGGATTGGTCGGTCCTCGCCTTTAATCGCCGGAAAATGAGAATACGGTTGTCGAATTCGAAAAAAAATAGCAATATCCTAGGATCTATTTTGAAAATCAGAGAATGAAGCAAAGGACTAAGTTTCGACTAACAACACCTTCCGCAGCTAACCATGACGACAATGGTTGTTTCGATCGGTTTAAACAACGATGAGAAGAAAATGGTCGCTGCCGGAGTTCTGTTCAGATCCCGACATTTGGCGACATAAGTTATTGAGTCTCGTTCCGGTTCAGCTGACATGAGTATATGGCGTGGTACGACCAGTTAGTTGCTATGAGCTTGCTAGTGATGAGCCTGAAATCGAAGATTGTAAAATTTTTCAAAATCTGCTAGATCTACACATTCAATTAAATTACACAACATTGGGAGTGATATGAAGGGCAAACCAAGACATACGAAGGAAGATAACTGAAAAATAAAAGAAACCATGTTTCGCATTTGATCTTGGGTTGAACAAAGATGATAGAAATTGAAGAGGATGAGACAGTTAGTTGGATAATGAGTCTTACTATAAGCTTTCTCTCTGTTATGTGAGTACATATATGTATTAAAGATTTTAAAATTTGAAATCTAAAACCCTTCATCAGGGAAATTTGAATAGTTTGAATTTGTAGATGCTTTGATTTTAAAATTGAATTTAGGGGTTTTGAATCTAAAGAAAAAATGTGGGTTACCTGCAATGTTTTCAGCAGTGTTTTAAAAACCGGTTTAAACCGGTTGGTTCAACCGGTTGAACCGCGTTTTATTCAAACACCCGGTATGGTAATAGCCGGTTTTATTTGGCGGTATTTTTCCTGTCGAACTGCCGGTTAAACCCGGTTTAACGGGCAAACCGGTTTTGTATCTAGGGTAAAAAAAAATGGACGATCGGTTGATAAAAACTCAGGATGGAAATTTTGAAATTGAAAAAATGATTAACCTACTGACTAATGCTTTAAAAACCGATTTGAACTGGACAGTTACAGTAAATTTCATCTTTTAAGCGATGCCGAGATTAAGGCATTCAACACTGCAATGCCCGAAACATATCATATACTTTTTATTATCCTTTGTTAGGAATTTTAGTACTTTAAATTGGTTTTTGAGTTGTATTTTAATTATGGATTAAATTTTGAGTTGTTTTTTTTAATGAAATTATGTATTTTTCAATTTTTATGAGTTAAAGTTGTAGTTTATAAAATTATAGTGTTAACTAGTTAGGCCGGTTGAACCATCCGGCACAACCCGGTTCAACCGGTTGAACCATTTTTTTTAACTCAATCCGGTATGATTAAAATACCGGTTTTTAAAACATTGGATATAATATGCGTTCTTGATTGAGTATGTAATAAAAAGAAGTTAATGCTATTCTTGATTGAGTATGTAATAAAAAAAGTTAATGCTATTAATATGAAATAAGATAGATAAGTTAATTAATCCAAGTCGGGTAAGGGTTTGACGAAGAGGTGCCTATTTCGGATTTTTTATAACCAGTTTCACTTTCAGGTAGGGCTAGATAAACTTAAATCCCTATTCATAAGGTAGTGTAGGTACCTGTTATACTTCTCGAGATTACTATTTGGGGTGTTACACATTTTCATTTAGCTGTTCGTTTCACATGTTTTAACAATTTACCATCTGGTCTTTACTCGAGCTACGAATTGATTCCAGTGCAAGTGATGTCTGTGTGTTTGTGACGTTGGGCCCATATCTTATAAATAAATATCATACATACAGGGGCGGATCTAGAGCCAACCGAGCGGTTTCACAAGAACCCACAACGTTTTGAAATTTTTTAATAGGAATCATATATATATTAGTTAGGAGTGAACCCGTATATATTATTAGGAGTGAACCGGTATATATTATTAGGAGTGAATCCTAACAGTTAAGTTTTCGTTGTCAAGTTGTAAGGGTTCTGTCTTTTCACTTTAAGGTCGCGGGTTTGAGCAATGTTTTTGTTGACTTTTTGTTTTTTAAATCTAACGAATTTCAGGATTCTTTCTGTAGGTCTTGGGAGGTGATCGATTTACACCGAGATCACTCAACATGAACACGGACGAACACGTGCGGAATCCGTGTTCACCCGAGTTTATTACTAAAGAAATTAACTAACAAACTCTCCCTTTGTAATAACTCGGGGATTGTGTTGCTTTTGATACAAAATTGAATCTACTTCTATCCAAACCTTCTTTGGCTTTGGAATCAACATAATTTTCTCATTTATATGAGATTGACGTTTCTTATTGATTTCGAAATCCTGTGTCATATAATGCTTTCTCTTTTTACCAAAACTGGGACCATACCTCTGATTATCCCAAGTTGATTGAAAAGATTGAGCATGCGAATGAAAGCTCCATGGGTTTCTCTTTATTTGACAGCCATAATAATTGAAATTATATGCATGTGATCTAAATGGGTTTCTTTGTTTTAGATCACCATAATAATTGGAATTATATGTATGTGATCTAAATCTCTCTTTGGCTTCTTTTTAAAATCATTAAAAAAACCTTTGTCAATAAGTCAATAATATCGACTTTTTGTGTCGGTTTTCTTTTGTTCTTTGACTTCCTTGACCTCCTCCTTCTTTTTCTTTTATCTTTATTCTTCTAAAACTCACATGTTTTGGATTCTGGCTCGGATACTTTCACGGTATGAAAACCATCATTATCAGTTAGAATTCTATTTTTAGGAACATTTTCAACTAATAAATATTCTATCACTACTAGAATATCAAACTTGTCATCATCTCTTTGATTTACCAGTAGTTTAGATTTCACTTTCAACTCTTTTATATCATTTTTCAATTTAACATTCTCCTCTTTCAATAACTCAAATTCTTCACATTTTCTAGTCAATTTTGAATCTTAGCTTTCATTAATCTGACATTTCATTTCATCATCAGAAATCATACTGCTTTTTTTCAATGCATTATTTCCAAAATCAGAAAGAGCTCTCCAAAGATCCTTGGATTTTCTATGAACCTTGAAAAATTTAAGAATATCCTTCGATAAAGCAGATGTAATCAAAGAATATGCTTTCTTTTTGAGCTCATATTTATATTTTTCATCAACAATCATTCAAACTGGATTCATTGGAAGACCATTTAACAAAGGATGATCATACCCTTCAATCAAGAAATTTTGAGCATCGGGTTCGTAGTTGAAATAAAATTTTCAAAACTTGTTCACCACAATGAAATTTCCTCAAACGAATTTAGAATTGGAGTCATTCTTGAAAAAATAGAAATTAAAAATTTTGAAATTTTTGTAGTTTTTTTTAGTCACCGAGGTGTTCGATATTTTTAAATTCGAGAGAAATAATAATTTCGAAACTATCAGTTTTCAATTTGAACAGTATTTTCGAGACTGTTAGATTTCGAAACTATTAATCTTGAAATTTCGAACTTGTTGATTAAGCTCGAAAATATTGTTACTACTTAGAACATCGAACTTCGGCCAACAATTTCGAACTTGTTAAGTTCGAAATCAAGAAAATTTCGAACTTGACCCAATAAATTCAATCTTGGAGCCAAAAATTTCGAACTTATTTTTGAACTTGAGCCAAATCTGAGTGAAATTTTAGAACTTGAGAGAAAATTTCGAAGTTAAAGCCAAGAAAAATCGAACTTGGGTTAAATATTCGAATTTATAGCAAATAATTTCAAACTTAGGCCCAAAAATTTCGAACTTGATTAAGTTCGAAATATGAACAGGCAGGCAAATCTTCAAGTCTTCATCAGCTATCTTCAAACTCCGAAAATCACTAAAATGATCATAAAATCTTCATTTTTGAGAGTTAGAGCTCGGATTTTATATCAATCTTTTCGTAATTGAAAAACACACGATCTTAGCTGGTCAAATTGATCAACAACATCACGGAATTTGAACAGATTTCAAGAAAACGTGGCTACCATTGTTATCTTCATCAAGAACTTCGACAATATTCAAATTTGATATGCAAGAACACTAGTAATCTCAGACCAACAGTTCGCTTTGATACCACTTGTAGGTCCGGGGAGGTGATCGATTCACACCGGGATTATTCAACACGAACACGAACACATGTTGGTTACCCTTGGGTGAGTGTTTGTACCTTCTCAGTCATTAATTTATTATAAGTTAAAAAAAACTATACACGAGCACATGTTGGTTATCAACCCCAAAATATGCATGCCTTTTGCAACGATAAAAAAAAATACACAAAAATAGTATATACAGAAGAAATCTTATATACATAAAAAATAGCAAATACACAAGAAATAGTATGTATAGGGAGAGAATACTTTAATTATACATAATTTGTTAATTATTTTTGGAAAAATTTAAAATTGTTGGCTTGTCAAAAAATTTAAGGAAATTTTGTAACATAATTTCATGTTTTCTTTTTAGCTTATAGTTAGTAGGTTTTTTTTCTATTTTTTTTTATTATCATGTGTGTTTAGTTGTTTACAGCTTGAGTGTGAACGAAAGATATTACTAAAATAGTTTTATTTTAATTTTTTGTTTATTATTTAATGAATATCCCGTTATATAACACAGTAAAGTATGTATTTCAACTTGTACTTATAAACCCGAAAACCGATTAACCTGACCCAATGTGACAACTGTCAACTTTCAGGTTTGACTTTAACTTCTACGTACGTACATTTATACGTATTACATAATATACGCGAACTATAATTATTACGTTTATACGTTTAGAAATATACATAAGTGAGTCGTCGAGATTAGCTTTTATAATAACTCATTCGAACAAGTAAATAAACCACCCGACAACAACTCGCGATCGATTGGGTGATCCTCTCGGTTGAAATCACGTCTTCCCGACGCTGCATGGCGGGCTCTCGATCATCAATTGGGAACCCCACGTGGTGCATGAGAACCCCTCGATCACCATGCAAACCTCTCGGTCATAGTGGGATCCCCTCGATGGAAATTAAACCTCACGATCAAGATTATGTAGGATCCTCTCGATGGAATGGATCCTCTCGACCACCTTCTATTAGAATCCTCTCGATGGAAACATGCATGCTTGCATGGGAACCCCTCGATGACCCTTTGTAATCCTCTCGATGGCCCTTACAATCCCCTCGGCAAACAAACCTCTCGGCCACCCCTATAACATCCTCTCGATGATCTTTTAATCCCCACGATGATGTGTGTGTGTGATCCTCTCGACCACAATCTACGGCCAACTCTATGATCCTCTCGATGACAACAATCAAATAAACAATTCAAACACCATGCTGAGATCTTAACCACCCCACTATAAGCATGGGTATTCCCATATTACATACCACCTTATCATAAATCATTCACACTCTTTCTTTTTTTCTCATCTGCCGAGAGCTTTCTTCCATTTCTCTTTGTGTTGCTTTTCAATCTTCAAAGATCTTCATCATCAACAACCGTCATTTTGATCAAGGAAGCTTATTTATTAGTTCTTCTCATAAGAACATCAACCGTATGGAGTATAGCCACCTTATGCAAGTCTTTTATTGATTTCGTGAAGGGTTCAAGTGCTTGGATTGATAATCATTCTTCTAAGATCAATCCTACTTATTATCTTATTTACTTGTGATTGCAACAAGCTTTGAGAGGGTATAATCTCTAAACCCTCGTTTTCTATACAAGATTATAACAATGTTTATTGATAATCAAGATTAGACATTAGCTTGAAAAACTAAATAACTAGTTAAAAATAGATAAATTACACAAAATATTACATATTCAAGAAATAAACGAATTGATGAATTTTCGGAATTTAAGTAGGTATTTTCATTATATTTGAGTCTAAATACTAGTACAATACGCAAATTAAATACGCGAAAGTGAAAATACAAAATAATTATATATAGAATTCATAAAAAGGTATTTTATGGTATATTTGACTAAATAATTAAATTGTGAATGTTAGATTTATAAAAATATACTTTGATGTATTCCGCGTATAAATACAAATATATATGTATAGACAAGAATACACAATTTAGACGCTATAAACGCCACGCCTAATACTTATAAATATAGAATTTATAAATTATAAATATAGAATTTATAAATTATAAATATAGAAATTATAAGTTATATAT
>WOUH02024566.1:0-14064 GCA_009936405.2 Stevia rebaudiana
GTTTTGATGATGAATATTTGATTAATTGATTGAGTGTTTTATGTTTTTGGTGAAATTCAAGTTTTTATAATTTAGTATGTTTTTATATCATATGATTTAATGTTGATGGTTTGATTTTTTATGAATATTTGATTAGGAACACATGAAAAATAAATTAGGACTATTTCAAAAGAAAGCATGTTGATGAAAAATATGAGGATACAAATAAAGAGAAACGTAAAAAATCTTCAACTATTGAGTCGGAAAAACATGAAAATCAACAAGAGTATTATAAATTGGTGTATTTATTGTTTTGCAAAATCAGATTTTTAGTTATGTTGTCTCGACCCGACCCGACAGGAACCGCTGACCCGAAACATAACGTTAGTAAAACATATATGACCCCCGAATTTTCGCCCCTGCTTGTCGTTTGTTCAAACTCCGCCACTGCTTTTATAAATTGGAGAATATTCTCACTATTTATTTAAAGGCTTATTTACTAGTAAAATCATTTCAAACAAAGCACATGTACAAAAACCGAAAAACCGTAACACAAACCGAACCCAAACCCAAAAAACTTAACCGAAACGGGTTTCAAAAATAGAAAAACCGAAATAAAATCTTTTCAAACCAAGCCCATGTACAAAAATCAAAAAACCAAAACCGAAACCGAATCAAAAACCGAATACCCAAAACCAAAAAAACAAACCCAAACGGGTTTCAAAAATAAAATAACCGGAATTTCGGTTTTGGGTTTGGACATAGTCAAAAACTGATTCATTCACACCCCTAGTTGTACGTACTATGGTGTTTAATTAATAAAACTAGTAAAGTTGCGGTTCAAAAAAATAAAAGAAGCAAATAGTAGGAATTGAAGGAACTAATTCGTTACTAGAAAATAGTCATTTTTTCTACAAAAAAAATTCTCCTACAAGAAAAGAATAAACAACATAATTTTCCTGTAAATTTCAACAAAACACCTAAAAAAATGTGTCTTGACAAAATAAATTTCCTATAAATTCCAACAAAACACCTAAAAAAATTGTCTTGACAAAATATGAATTATGTTATTTATTTAGATACAACTTTATTAATTTGTATGAAATTTGTCAGATAAGTTTAATATTTTCTCACATAGTTTTAGCAAAATTGAGTTTTTTTGTATGATACCCATTCAAATAACTTAAATAAAAAAAAATGATATTTTTATAATTTTTTTTAAACACATCGGAAAAACTAACTTCTCAACAAATTTCCGGCAAAATGATGGAAATATGTTGATAATAAAATAAATTTGACAAGTAACTCCCAAAATAATTTTCATTTGTGGGAAAAATTCGTGGGAAATGTGTCGGAGGTGTTTATGAAAGAAAAGGTTGAAAAAACATTTATGTATAAAATTACTTTAATAAAGGAAAATAATTTAGAAGTATTATTTCTGTTATTTGTTCAATTAATTTATATAAGTAAGAGAATCTAAAGTTATTGTTTATGTTATTTATTGATAAAAAAAATTTGACACTGATTTAAAAAATGATAAAATTTCAAATCTTATTGTGAATCCAAGTGGAATTTAGATGGTGTATAATATATTTATTCGAATTGTTATTGCTATAAAAATTAAAATGTGAATTGAAATGACGTTACTCCCTAGCGATGAAAGTGATGAAGGTTAAGTCGGATGAAAGATAATTTTGTGCACATTTTGGGTAGTAAATTAGTTAATGTGTGAGTATGCAGTTCAAAAATTGTACATATTATATTTGTTGTTTTAATTTTAGAACTTAAAAATGATACATATGTACCTACTAAATTCCATAGTGATATATTAATCCAACTAGGTATATTCCCGTCACGCGTTGCGGCGACACTCGTCGACCTATTCTTGGTTTCATGCGATATTGTTGAGGTGCAGTTTTTTTTTTTAACAAATTTATTCCACCAAAATCACCAACTTTGCATTTGCAAAGATTTGAATCCTCACTACTTTTGTGGGAGACAAACACCATACCATTAGACTATTTGGTCATTGGTTGTTAAGGTGCAGTTAATCGATCAAATCTGCAGGTTGATCCACCATCCAACAATTTACAACCGAACAATTGCATTAATTAAGTGCAAACAAACATCAAATGAGTTGCTGGCAATGAGGCAAGTTGGAAATTTTCTTTGAACAAATTCAAATTTTGAAAAGTCATCAGCAAACCTAGATTGTGCTTATGACATGAAAAGATTTAATAAAAAGAAAAAAATTCATGGGAATAACCAAAATTTCAAAATGCTGATAAAATTCACAAAGCAAGATTAAAATTCAACAGCATTAAATATCTAACCTGTTCATTCCGTTTAAAAAAAATAAAGTTGATTTTTTTTCCTATTAACAAACTGAACAATTTGATAAAATTGTAGGCCAATTCAATTAAAATGATCTTGCCTCGTTTAATAAAACTGTTTAATAAAACTGACCTAAATCAAATATAGAGGAAAGTCTATAGTGCAAGTTGATATATATAGTGTGTGTATGTACAGTTTTGGTTGACAGGAAAAGTATGTTTTATTGTGATATATATCTCACACTTCAAGGCTTTAATTTAGATTTAGATTTCCTTTGACTACTCTTAACAATAAACCGGTGAGAGTAGACGTTAAATCAAGCGACACTATACCCATAAGTCATCTCAATCTTGTAGGCAACATACAAACAATAAGCTAAAAAAAACATATTAACTATCATAACTACCTAATAAGTAAGAGCATAATCAAACCCAAAGTTCATAGTGCTAATAAGGCAAATATATTCTTTTTATTGAATTTTTTAATGTACTAAAACTAATTTACGGTGAAATAGTTCCCTTTAAAATTTAAAACAAAGCATAAAGCCAAATATCCATCAATATATTAAAAATTGATGTTATTCAGCTTTTAAATCTGATTTGAAAATGGACCCATTTGATAAAACTAAATGATTTAAACCCCTCATAAAATATTAAACATTTATTCGACTATTGATAAGCACATAACATATTTAAATTACAACAGGCGATGTATGAAATATATACAAAATCCAAAGCCAACAGCAACAAACAACACATACCAAATTTTTTAGCAGGTAAATTAACAATATCGTCAAACCTCAAACAATATCGATTAACTTTAGGTGGATCTCTTATGTTCTTACATTGCCTAAATAACTATCATGCAATATCATTTGACACTTTCTAATCAAAATTAAATAAACATTTTGACACATTAAAATCACTGACATGTCCAATCAACTTGTTTAGTTTTCTATGGTAAGGTTCCAACAACATAACCAAAGCGATTTACACAGCAAAAAAACTATGTTGGTGACAAAAAAGCACAGGCATTACAACAAACACCTAGAGTGTTTGCATCACTATGAAACCTCAAAATATCAAACAACATGTTTAAGTTAATGGAAAGAAATGTGAAGAATCAAATTATGCAGAGTCATATAAGAGAAAATCTTTTTTTTTTTTTTAAAAGAAGAAGAGGCTAAAGAGGAAGTAGGATCAAAACGCACTTGAGGAACATCGCAAGCATAGCATCAAAGATGAGCAGCGAAGAAAACGTGTAACACCTAAAACAGGAATTAGCAAACCAATCATTCAAACACTGCCACCATGAACAAATTAGGGTTTATAACTCAAAGAAACCTCATTAAAGAACCACTTGAAGAAGACTTTAAAGAAATAGCACCAAATGTTTACCTAAGACTCCGATTTCATTTACATATCCGAGCCAGCAAACCCAAACCGGAGCACCGGAAAATTATACTCTTCTAACCCTGCCATCATAACAAAATACTGATTATAGCTCTCCCAAACCTAATTTAAGAACCAAAAACTCCAAAACCATGAGAATTTTAAGAAAGAGCACAACCATTACATGACAATCTGATTTCAGATACATGGTAAGGTTGCAAAATTTTGTAGCATGTCACCCTAGTAGCACTATCTCCTTCCTTATCATTCTCGTTTCTCCTCGGGTGCTCGTTCTTTGTCCGTTTTAAGCTTAAAATCACCGTCTTTAACACAACCACATGAAAAATACAAATAGATTAAGTATATGGACGAAACGAAGGCAAAACTATACAAATCTAACTAAAAACGACTCTATTTACGACGAGAAATCTCATTTGTTTTACAACACATCAAAGCTCGAGATGCAAGATGACGAGCCCGTTCGTCCAACCGGTACAGGCAAGGCTAAAGCCCAAAGGAAAACGACATTCTTCTTCAAACATGTCGGAGGATAACAAGGGTTTATCTACGGTAGGCCTACAACTCGGTCAGTTTAATGATTTAACCCAATCAAGAATTGAGTTAAAGAGAGAACGACAACGTGCGGTCGACATGCAAACACTTTGGATGAACATCGAGCACTTAACTGGCATCGATCGCGAACAAGCCGAGAAGACTAGGATTATGGCAAAATATTACGATTAAAATTTTTAATCATGTGTTTTTTTTTTTAAATTATGTAACTTTTTATGATTTAAGTATGGGTTTATTTATTTTTTAGTTGTTTTTTATTTTTAATAATTATCTAAATTAAAAAAAATCAATGATTAAACTAATCATTAAATTTTCTCTCTCCCTCACTCACCCATTACACCATTTTTTCATTGCCCAGATTGTGATACTCTCTGTTCTGCGTGTCACTGACGCATCATCAACCACACCCCAACCAAACCACGACCACTACGCATAGTCTAAGAGTCTGGACGTGGGCTTCGGGTAGGATGGCGGCTTCAACAAGTTTAAAGGGTAAACCTTTGGAAAGATCACGACTTCTGTGGGTAAATTGTCACCGGCTTCACTTGCGGGTTATTATACATGAACATATCACTGAGAGTTTATGTGTGTGACGAGAGTGCGTATGAGAGGGTTGGAAGGATTGAAAGAAGACATAAATAATGTGCTATGATGTGAAATTATATTATTGATTAAAATAAGAGACTTAAAATTTAGTGTAACATTCCACCCTTAGTTGTGTTCGATGTTTGGGGTCTTCTTTGTTTGCACAAAGCTTTACCAGTTGAGAACTTAAAGAAGAAATTAATTCACGCAATTGTTATGACATCATCCTGAAGCATATGAAACTTAAGAAATTGAGTGGTTTACAATAATATCAGTCCATCTATTCAGCTTCATATTGATGAAATGAAAAGATTAAGCTTCCTATGGATTAAAAATCATGCTAAAATGCATAGTTTGAACTCGGAAAATTGATATACGTTTAGAGTTGAGTAACATGATGTTTTGTATTTGATATTTGGTGTATTATACTGTTTGGTGAGTAATAAAATATTCAGCCGTTAAAAAAAACAAAGTTTAGTCTCCCAACTAAATCTCCCAATTAATTTGATGAATAAGATGTTGATTGATTAGACTTTCACAATGCGCCGGATTCTTTCATGAATAATCGGTCAATCTCATGCGAATTATGACCGAATCATTGAACTACTTTTGGGAAATTTTCTACGGATTAATTAATATGAAACTTCTTCTTTTCAAATTTGATTCGTATACGTCGTTGAAGAACGCCCCTTAACAATTTCAATGTTTCACTACTCTTTTAATTAACAGATAAATAATAATTAAATATTGACTTGTACTAACGCATAATAATAAATATATAATTATATCAGTACATTAAAAGGTACATATGTCAATAATTTAATCAACTTGCAACGTAAACAGTCAACTATATTATTTAAGAAAAAAAGCTAACAAAATTTGGGTGGGGGTTAGGGTCTACCGGCAATTGAAGTGTCTCGTAACCAAATCCCATCCTAAACAAAAATAAAAATAAAAAGTTTGCCGTTAAAAAGAAAAAAAGAAAGAAAGAAAGCTAACAGAGAATTACAAACCTACACTATAATAAATAAGGTTTTTAGCTACTACCCTTTGTGAAAGTGAATATTACCGGTGATAGGGTGTGGAACACAAAATTAATTTATTCATAATTGATGAAACTGAATCGACAACTAAAGCTGGTTATGGGCAGGTGTAGAAATTGCAATCGTACATGCCCAGGGGACATTTTTTTTACCCTTTTAATTCATAAATCTTTTAACCCTAAGCCACTGCCTCATGCGGCCACCCTGCGACCAACAATCCACTATCACATATTCTGTAGGCCGAATTCTTCTTGTCTCGTAAGCCTCCTTTTAGCTGAACTCAATCATTCAATCACTGATTTAAAATATTTCAAAGACGAATTTAAAAGTTATCAAGTTGAACCTATCATGTTAAATATGTAATCATTTTATTACAATAGTTTTTTTTTCTTTGATTAGTAACTTATTGTTATCACAATTATCGTCGATCAATAAGGGCTTTTGTACATAGGGTTCATTTTTAGTAATCACACAAACACCCAAAATTTCAGAGATGGACTCTCGATATAACAGAACAGTACAAAATTATGTTTGGTTTATTGATTTTATGAAAGCCGACATTAGTGGGTCTCTTAGAGTGGTAAAGAAGTAAAAAACCAGGGTTGCCACTTCCAAGTAACAACTATTTTGAATTATTGCTACGTGTTTTTGTAAAATTAAAGGCTGATTTCATGCTACTGACTGAATGCACACCTTCTAATAGCTTTGCTATTAATAGATTTGCCGAGTACGGTTATAAGGTTATTGTTGTTGTATGGATTAAGGTATGTAATTTTAGAAGTGACTAATTCTTGAGCCAACTAACGAATATGTTCTAATTGATTGTATCCACTTGAATACATGTAATTTGTGCACTTTTTCGGCGTACCTGTTCTTCAAATGTGCAAAGAAAAGCTTGAACCTATTTATTTTAAAAAGACGTACATGTGAGGATCTTGAGCATGTCAAATAATCCACGAGACGGTGCCTTAAAAAATATTGTCGTTCGTCAATAACCGAACAAGTAAGAATATGATAACCAAAGTTTTTTTTTTGGCTCATAACTATGTCTAGTTTCTACTTGTCGATCAAAATTTAGTAAGTAATGGTTGGGAAGTTTATTTACAATCATTATCATCATCATCTATCATACTTAGTATATCTCACTATTAGCAAGATAAGGTAGGATCTAAAAATGTAAAATATATACAGTCTTACATCTACAACGTAGGAATATAGAGGTTGCTTCCAATGAGACCTGGCTTATGAAGCAAGATTATCCGTATATCATACCACCCAACCAACGCTTTTAATATTATTTTCAGCAAAATAAGTAAAATAACGTTAACATTAGTGCATAAAAACTTTTGTCTCTTGATGCCTCACACATATATATAAAATATATACGTACACCGCAAACAAAACGTAAGTTTATTACAGTATAGGACTCGGTTATCGATCATTAGACGCACCTCTCTTGTTTCTGACCGTTCTCACATCCAAGATTCCTAGTAAGAAGCAGTCGTTGCATGTTGCAATCATGATTCTTAAAGTTATAAAAGCTATTATCAATAAGATTTTTTTCACCTCTTTTATTTGAAGCATACACGCTAGAATATTTTATAACTTTCTCAACTATTCGCACACGGAATTTACACATTGTTTGCATACATACAACACTTAGTTTTGCTAGTTGTTAGTCATATCCAACCGAGAGCGATATAGCTTATTAACATATATAATTAAGAGGTTGTTTGGTAACTTCTGAATGGGTAAGTGCAGAGGTCTAACCATTAAGAGACAATATAATGTTTAACCGTTCAGAGGAAAATGTCAAACCAATTCAGATTAGAGTGTTAACCACTTAACCATTCAAACTCATTATAATGTTTAACCATTCAGACTCATTATAATGTTTAATCATTCAGAGGCAAATGTGTTAATCATTCAGACATCTGCTCGTGAAACAAACAGTCTGAACCATTAAGTGCTAATCAGTAAAAGGTTTGAACCATTAGGAGCCTGTTAAGAGGTAAACAAGCAGCCCCTACCCTAAATTTACGTTGTCTTATTCTGAATGTATCCATCAGTGTTAAAAAGATTCATAGATGCATTCTTTTCAATGTCAATAACATCGAGATTGTGTCAGATTGGCATCACTAAGAACAAAAGCTCATATTTCTAAAGTTTTGGTCGATATAGAATATATTTATAAACAATTGGACTGATCCAACAGATCTAATCCTATGTTTTCACCGATGACGTACCCGTTTGTTACATGCCTTAGATTAAAATGCATTTTTTGTCTGTACACAAAACATTCATATACTTTAACTTTGTCAATCTGAGATATTATGAAGTTATGCACAAATACAATATACATGAATCATCCACGTCATTTTCTTAAACAAAACAAATTAAGCTTTTAAAAGCTTGTGATTTGGAGGAGCCAGAAGGGTTGTTAACCAAATTACAACAGACCTCCACAGTGGCGGATTACCGTAGCCGATTTGAGGCCATCTCTAATCGCACGATTTTACTTCCTATGGCGTTTTTGGTCCGGTGTTTCATTTTCGGCCTTCGTGCCGACATAAAACACTCTGTTCTGATACACCAACCTAGCACCCTGGAGGAGACGATGAAGTTGGCCCACTTACATGAGGAACGAATCAATTTGGAAAAGGGGGTGGGCCGTGTAACGTTGGGCTCGGGTAAGCCCATTCTCGCAAACCCAAAAGCCCTTCCACTAGATTCCTCCCCTGCAACGTCACCGTTGAAACATACTAACCCTATTCTTGGGCAACCTAAATTGGGATTTAAACGTCTTACACCTACTGAAATTGCTCAAAAACGGGCCCAAGGATTATGCTACCGATGCTATGAGAAATATTCATGGGATCATAAATGCAAAACTACACCTCAATTATTGTTGTTTGATGATGAGCCAGAGGTAACGACTGATGCTATCTTAGCTGAAAAATTGCAACTCGAGGAACTCAATTCCGAATCGGCAATATCTTACAATGCCCTCGCCGGGGGTATTTCATCTACAACCCTTCGTTTCTCAGGCACAGTTCAGGGCCACACAGTTCAGGTATTACTTGATGGGGGTAGTACCCACTCATTTGTGCAAACTAGAATTGCTAATTTTTTAAAACTTCCGATCGAGTCTATTTCCCCTTTTTCGGTATTAGTGGGCAGTGGGGAGAGCTTGCCATGTACTGGTTTGGCTAGACAAATTGAATTGGTAATTCAAGGCCAATCAATTAATGTGGATTTTTATGTTTTTCCTTTAAAAGGCTGGGATATGGTTCTTGGTGTTTCGTGGTTAGCCACGTTGGGACCGGTTCTCACAGATTATGGGCGATCAACATTTGAGTTTAATATTGGGAATAGTCGCATAGTGTGGAAAGGTGATCCTAAACCACCACTACAACCAATACAATTTAATGGGTTGCGCCGCTTAGCCTCAACCGATGCGATTGAGGAGTTCTTTCACCTCCAGCTAATATCCCCAAATGGTCCTTCCCAACCAACTATTCCCGCGGATATGCAAGCAGTATTAACCAAGTATGAGGTTGTTTTCCAGCCCCCCTCTAAGTTACCGCCACCACGAATTCATGATCATCGTATCGAATTACTTCATAATAGCTCTCCTGTTTCGGTCAAACCGTACCGTTACCCACACTTTCAAAAGCAATAAATTGAACGATTGGTGAAAGAGATGTTACAACAAGGAATAATCTGCCCAAGTACAAGTCCATTTTCTTCTCCCGTCTTGTTGGTTCGAAAGAAAGATGGCACGTGGCGTTTTTGTGTGGATTACCGTGCTCTAAATGCCTTAACGGTTCGTGATCGATTTCCAATTCCCTCTATTGATGAACTTTTTGATGAACTATTTGAGGCACAATATTATTCTAAGCTGGATTTGCTTGCCGGGTATCACCAAATACGTGTGCACCCATCGGATGTTCACAAAACGGCTTTTCGCACCCATGATGGTCAATATGAATTTCTAGTGATGCCATTTGGGTTGACCAACGCCCCGTCAACATTTCAACGGTTAATGAACGATATCTTTCGCCCTTATCTTCGCTCCTTTGTTCTCGTCTTCTTCGACGATATATTGGTGTATAGCAAAACATGGAATGATCATCTTCATCATGTCAAGCTAGTCTTAGATATACTGTTACAAAATGGATTGGTGGCAAAATTGTCAAAATGCACTTTTGGTCAAACGATGGTGGGTTATTTGGGACATGTTATTTCAGTGGAGGGTGTAGCAGTTGAACCGGACAAAATCCAAGCTATACAATCTTGGCCTACTCCTTCCTCGGTAAAAGAAGTACGTAGCTTTCTCGGGCTCGCGGGTTATTACCGCCGCTTCATCAAAGGCTTTGCGTCGATAGCCGGTCCACTAACAGATTTACTTAAAAAGGACGCATTTGCTTGGAATGAATTAGCTCAGACGGCATTTAAGTCTCTCAAAGAACACCTCAGCTCTACTCCGGTCCTCAAATTACCAGACTTTTCAAAACCGTTCACCATTGAGATAGATGCGTCCGGAACCGGCATTGGAGCGATTTTATCCCAAGATAACCACCCACTGGCCTTTTATAGCCAAAAGCTCTGCCCTCGAATGCAACACGCTTCAGCCTGCCACCGCGAGATGTTCGCGATCACACAAGCGGTGGCAAAGTGGAGGCAATATTTGTTGGGTCGTCGTTTCACCATCATTACCGACCAACAATCATTACGAAACCTTCAAGAGCAGGTAATTCAAACCCCCGAACAGCATAAATGGCTTTATAAACTACTCGGATATGATTTTGAGATTATCTATCGGCCCGGTAAAAGTAATACAGTCGCCGACGCTCTATCACGTGTTTCAACAGCTACATTGTTTGCTTATTCCAATCAACAATCTTCTATTGTCGATCAGCTTCGCGCGGCTAATAGTTCTCATCCTTATTTGCTTGATTTACAACGTCAATGTAAGGATCAACCCCATCAAGTTGCTGCATTTAGTTTTAAAGATGGTATCCTTTTCTACAATGATCGATTGGTTGTTCCACCTAATTCTGAGTTATGCCACCAACTTTTGATTGAATTCCACTCATCAGTCACAGGAGGACATGCCGGGATCACTCGCACCTTTCAACGGCTATCGGCTAATTTTTATTGGGTCCACATGAAAAAGGACGTTCAAACCTTTATCAATCAATGCCAAGTATGTGAACAAACTAAGTCTTCCACTCTTTTACCGTCGGGTTTACTACAACCACTCCCAATTCCTCAAATGGTTTTTGAAAGTATAGCTATGGATTTTATCACTAACTTACCGATGTCGCACGGTAAGACGGTTATTATGGTTGTCGTTGATCGCCTTTCAAAATATGGCCATTTTATTAGTTTACCTCCTTCGTTTTCAAGTGCTACGGTCGCATCTGCTTTTGTTAGTGAGATCGTCCGCCTTCACGGCATTCCGGTTGATATTGTTTCGGATCGCGATCCACGTTTCATGACAGATTTTTGGAAGGAACTCCATCGCCTTCATGGCACCACACTATCTTACAGCACCTCTTATCACCCACAGTCGGACGGTCAATCGGAAGCACTTAACAGATGCTTGGAAATGTTTCTCCGGTGCTATGTCATGGATTATCCTAAAAATTGGTTACAGTTTCTCCCATGGGCTGAATATTGGTATAATACCTCCTACCAAACATCGGCCAAGATGTCCCCTTTTGAGGTGTTGTACGGTCGAAAACCGCCTATCATTTCGCGATATATTCGCGATTCAACTCGGAACCCCTTAGTACAGGCCCAACTACTAGATCGTGATGTTGTTTTGAGCCTCTTGAAAAGTAATTTGGCCAAAGCCCAGACGCGCATGAAGGTGGTCGCGGATCGCCATAGGCGGGAATTATCATTTGAACTTGGCGATTGGGTCTATGTGAAATTACAACCCTATCGCCAAGGTTCAGTTCGTCTTAATCGCCACTACAAGTTGGGTAGACGTTATTTTGGACCGTATAAGGTTATTGCAAAACTTGGCCTGTTGCTTACAAATTAGCACTTCCAGATGCTGCTAAAATCCACCCTGTGTTTCATGTTTCATTGTTGCGTAAATGTATCGGGTTACCGGACCAGCAGATCACTCCCTTGAATTTGGTAGACGACACGGTTACATTGATCTTGCAGCCACAAAAGGTCTTAGCTACTCGATTGGTTTACCGTTCTGGCATGCCGGCCTATCAGAGTCTGATTCAATGGACTACACTCCCTACGGATGCTGCTACTTGGGAAGACCATCACCAATTGCGAGAGCGCTATCCAGACCTTCACCTTGAGGACAAGGTGGTTGCTAATGGGGGAAGTAATGTTGTGACTGAGCCCAATGGACTAGTCAACTTAGAACCAGATGGGACAAGAAGGAGCACCATGATTAAACAAAGGCCACTAAAATTAAGAGACTACATGGGGTGATCACCATGTGCATGCAAAACGGTCATGTGGGGACCAATTACCATAAGTAGAGGGTGAGGTAATGATGGTAGATATTAAAGAATATTATTGGTTGTAATTCTTTCTCTCACCTCCAATTCTAGAATTCTGTATTCTTTCTTTTTATAATTCTGTGCTATGAGTATCCTCATCAATACAAATTCAAGTGGTTTCATTTAATCACTTATTATATAAATCATACTTTACACCGGAGGTCTGTCTGTGTGGCCGGCTCCTTTCCTATGACGTATTTTCTGTGTTTTTGGTTAGTGACCGATGTCTATTGTAACCCTAACCTGTGGGTTTTGGTTCTGGCCGTCGAGCCCTTTTTTAGGCCGATGAACCTTTCAACAATCTTTATGGTCGATGAGAAATGGGGTTTACCCGCCAGAGACGGTTGACTGATGCTCCAGTGAGGCCTTCCATGCCTCTTCTGTTGAGGTACGGTCTTTGTTACAGCCGGTAAAGCTCCGATGAGGTCGATTAAAGGTTCCGGTGACATTAGATTTACAGGCTTTGATGATCAATTTCTTTACAGATCTGAGCCTTTGTTTTGATTTTCTGTTGAGTTAACAATTTTTGTTTTCTGATGCTTCATGCTATGTTTCTGGAAATTAGAGATTTTTGGTTTGATGCATGTTGTAGTCGTTAGTCAATTGTTGTTACCGGCGATGATGACTCCATGTCTGAGTCCTAGATTTTTAATAATTTGTGGCTGTGATGATCTCTTTGTAGTTTTGAGTCTTGATTTTTATTTAATGTCAAGTTTGGTAACGATTTTGGTTAGAATTGTTTGAGGTTGTGCTGGCTCTGTATTGTGACTCCATTAGCTTGAAAAACGAATTGAAATGACGGGAGTAGAGGGAGAGTTATAATTGTCGGAATTTTTCCGCCGGTGATGAAACGTCTGTATTCAAAATGATGAAGAAGATGAAGTAAAAGTATTTTAATAAATGTTTTTAAAGAGAAAACTAGGTGTATCAAATAAAAAAATATCTGACATTTCATAACCTAATATATTATTATTCTATCAGTTTTTTAGTTTATATTTGTTGTATGTGGTACATACATAACTAGTATATACTTATACTTGAAATGTTAATATAAACGATTAGACGTGTTCGCGTGTGCTAAATTGTGGGAAAAAATAACGTCAGTAGTGACAATGTCGTGGTTAGGCATGTAAAGAGAAGAACTGTAACATCCGTGAATTTTCCAATGTAAACACTTTACGTTTTGATTTAATGATAAGCTTATTTAAGTAGAAACGTGTGTATATTACTTAATTACGTACTAGAGATATGCTATAATGATACATGACAAGTTGTGTGACAAAATATATAGGTAAAACCTATACAAAACAAATAAAAGGGAATGTTATAATTCAATTGGATAGAATTATAAAATAAAATGAAGTCATCTTATTTAAACAAAACTTTCCTAGTATTCATTCTTTTAAAACTACATTTGTGTCCCACATTGCTCCATGGGGTATTTTCAAGCCATTCCATTCATTTAAAAACACAACTTGTGTCCCACATTGCTCTAGGGAAAAAGTTCTTAAGCCCTTCCTCCCCTATAAATAGAACTCATTGGGGATAAGTTTCTCTTGCTCATTTCCCACTCTTGGAAGTTCAAGCTCAAGAACATCCTCCTCCCTAGTATTGAAGTTT
>WOUH02024652.1:0-14047 GCA_009936405.2 Stevia rebaudiana
GGTCTTCGGCCGTGGCACATGAGAGATCTTGGTTCATAAGGAATGTCCTGCATCTAATATCACCAACGCGTTTTACGGCTTAATGGTAGTGGTTGAGAGAAGAACTTCACAGTTAACAGTTAAGTGTGCTCAGGTGACAACAATCCTGGATAGGTGATCTCCCTATGAAGTTTATACCTGAGCAACTAAAAGCAAACCCGTGAGCTGTGATCTAGCAAAGCGGACAATATTGGTGATACGAGATGCCGGATGTTACAGTTGGAAACCGTCATCATTACAACTCATATACAGAATTAGAAGATTGTTTTTTATCGTAATATCTTAAAATTATGGACTTTTTGTACATGATCCCGCGTAGCACACGGGTATTAACCCAAGTTAAGTTAATATGTTGTGAACAATTAAAAAATCAGTGGTTGACACTTTTATGACAATAAATTATGTATTGAGATATTAAAATTATTTATTACGAACTTTTAATATAAATTTCTTAAAATTTAGTTGATAATTATACAGATTAAAGGAACGTCAAATTTAAATAGAGTGAGTGCGGTTTGTCTCTCTTAGATTTGCAAGACTTAAAACTTTTTAGTCCACATTTAATAGTTTTTGTCCCATAACATTTATAGTCTTAACAGTTTTCTTCATTAAATCTTTAACAGGAGACTGTTAAGACTTGAAACTTTAAGGGCAAAAGTTGTTAAGACAATAGGGACGAAAATTGTTACGCCTTAAAACGTTAGGGACGAAAACTGTTAAGATTTGAAACGTTAGGGATGGAATATTTTAAGATGTAGAACGTTAGAGAGAAATTTGTTAGGACTTGAAACGTTATAGACAATTTCAGTTAACGGTAGAATGAAACTGTTAAGTATTGTGAACCCCGGGGATAAAATTACAGCTTACTTTTTTAAGATAAATACTTATTTATATAAAAACAAGTTAAATGATTTTGAATTTTAAATATATTTTATAATTTAACATAAAATAAAAGTATAAAAGAATTCAAAATATTAATCTAATTAATTTAAATATTAAAAAAACTTTTGAAAATTTGAGATGATGTCACGTGCCATTTTTTAAATGATTTATTAGAGAAAGATTAAAACGTAAGGCCATGAAAAGGGCAAAAGGGTCAGTCGGTATGCTCTCAACTTCATAAAATAAGGATATGAGATTAGACGATTCCAATGCCTACACGCAAATCTGGTACGTTTCAAAGAATGTCATCGGTTATATGAACGTCTGGCATAGATTGAATGTTTTAATGGCAATGATAATTTCGTGATACTTGTTTTCAAGAAAGGAAACCGTATTATTATATCTTATATTTAACATCTTCTATATTTACTTTCAAGATCAATCTAGTATTTGAAATCATCTTTATCTTTCAAAATTTTTAAGAGTTTTTTTACGTATCTTAATATATCTTAATCTACAATAATTTGTAGGGGAAGTTTTGACTATTTAAAATTACTAAGTTTTCAAAAATTCTGTTGGAAAACTATACGAACTCTGTTCTCAAATCTCAATATACAAACTCAATTCATATATTCACGTCTTCACGATTAAAATTACCAAATTAATATTTATCTACTTATATGCATAATTAAAATTGATGATTTTCGAAAGGTATTCTCGACTAAAATTGAGATTTTTTTAATATTGCTAAAAACTAGGATTACAAACAAATCACAAAAATTAATGGAGCTTGTTCAACCCAAGCAAACAATGGCAAACACTTAAAAGAACAAAAAAAATTCAATTTCGTTCGTTAAAAAAACAGCCATACGAAGTAAACCTCGTTCATAGCATAACTATTTGTAGGGTCTTAAAGAAAACTATTCAGGGACTCACAACTAAAAGTTATGCGTGAATTTGTTATCATGCATCTAATGATTATATGCATAAAACCATTATGACATGACATCATTTAACATCTAAAAATGACTCCCTATCGTAAGTTTCTGTAATTTGTTTCATAATACATAATTAAACCAAAATACTAAACTTGATCTATAAACCATTGGCCATTTTATCAAAAAGCTGTTTAAACCATTGTGAAAACAATTAAAAGTTTAAAAATTCAATGAAACCCAAGGTGTTAAATAAATAATATATCATATTTTTCACGGAACAAAAGGAGAAATGAAAGTACATTTTCCGAAGACAGTCTGAGAAAATTTCATGTGTGTTTGTTTATCGAGTTATTATAAGACTGTTAAGTCTTAACCATGATCAAGTTAGTATGAAATTTGCAGAATCAATTGGGTCAGTAATCCTCATTTACCACAAAATGTAAATTGATACTTAAAAACAGCTAACTAGATCGATAACTTCTCGGAATTATGAACCCTGTATATTCAAAGTAATTCACAGGTCTAAACATATTTAAACCAAAGTATGTGGATTATATGACATTATAAAAAGATTAAAACTTAAACACGTTTCATAGTCACTAGTTACCATCACCAGTTGGAGGTGATGAAGATGGTTGATCGTCATCATCAGACGACTTCTTCCTTTCGTTATGCTCATTCCATCGTCCCCACGCCCACTTCAAGATGAAGAAACCTCCAATCACGTAAACCTGTAACCAACCGTAACAACCTTCAATTTTGACTCATTATATTCAGTGTTTTGACTTTTGTTTCAATAATTAAAAATAAATTTACTAGCATAAGTTAGGTTTTGAACATTTCGCGTCACTATTAAAAGACGGTTCTAATTGCATGTCTATCAGGGGAAGTGGAAGCAAAAAACAAAGAAATAAAAGGCCAATGGTCCCATTTACAATAATATTACAAAATATTACAAGTGCATGTGACAGTTGCCAACTAGCATGATTTGTCACAAAATTATAACATGACTAATAAGATTCATCTACACATGGTATGAAATGCAGCTAATGAAGACAAAGTGTAGATAGATGCAGTTTCTTTACACACACACATTTCAAAATGATGACACCCTAGATTTTATACCAGCTAACATTTCAAAACAAATATGATAAAAGTGATTCATTCATCCACAGAAAATAGATATGGAAATGATTGGTCATTTTTCTAAATTGTCAAAATATTTTCTATATATATGTGCACTTTAATCAAACCGTCGGCTGACTGTATGTGTAAAACTATAACTCCTACATTTGGACTTAATCCACCTAACAAATGGTATTGTAAGCAAACACAATACCCAAACAAAGAATCAATAAATTGCATCTGTTTCCGCATATTTGGTCCAAATTCCATTGTGACTGATTTCATTGAAGTTAGTATTGTTTCTCTCTAATACAAGTCAAAACCATTAAAAAAATTCTACCACAATTTATCAACATCAAACCACAAATCAATGTTCACTTATGCAATCGGTTACCCAAAACGTAGAGATAACTAATTTAGAGTAACTCAGACCAATTTGTACTGTGATTATGTAAAAACTAGGATTGGATATTTAGTTATCACAATAAAACGAATACGAGAAAGTTACTGAGGTCCGATATCATGATCCGCTTAATTTTCTCACTCATTTTATTGTAATAAGGAAATATATACACCTAATATTTATCTAATCAGTGGTAGTGATTGGTCTGAACGACTGAACTACTGAGTTTGATTTGTGGCTTGATTTTGATAAACTGCAGTAGAAATTTTTTTAGGGATTTTGACTACATGTTGACATTGAATAGAAAGACAATATAATCTTCATAGAAACTAGCCCTAATGAAATCTGAACCAAATGAGCGATACAATTGATGATTATTAACTCAAACCTAACTAAGCAAATCTAAAACATAGAATCAGAAAACAAAACTACATAGATGTATACCTGCCAAAGAACAACAGGATTTGTTTCATGCTCAGCGTCTTCTGATTCAAGCTTCAACGGAGCAACGGTTTTCTTCTGGCCATCCGGATACGTAACCGTCGCCGACTTCGAAACCTCCACCACTTCACCACCACGAATTATCGCTTTCTTCTCCGTTTCAACCTTAACTACATCTTTCTTCGCCGGTGGCAGAAATGGCAAAGGAAAACTGAATATTTGAGTCAACTTTGAGAATAACGATGAAAAAGGATTCACAGATTCGTCGTCGGTTTTGCGAACGATCTCTTTGTCCGCCATTATTGTCTGAAAATGGTTGTAATTTCGATGGACAGTGGAGTTTGGAGACGGCAAAATGAAATTTTGGTCAACATAAGGAGAGCGTTTGAGCGCGTGTATTTATCCGTGGTACGAAGCGCGTGACCCAAAACCACAAATCGTGGTGTAGTTCACGAAGTAAGGGTTTCTAAATGCCTAATATGGGCCGATTTCATACGGGCTTATAAAGATTACGTAACTAGGTTCGGATTGGGCTAGAGAGAATTAAATCATAAATTATAACTTATACAATGGTTAGACAGACTTAAACCGTTATAAGCAATCGTATCAAAAATAACATTGGTTATGTCTTTTAAAGAGGATTACAATTCATAAATTTCTAAAGATTTATTTGTTAACATTCAAAGTTTTATTTGTAGGTTTATCCTCTTGATTTAATATTAGTATTTTAAAACCTTCTCTACTTTTAACTCTAGATAATACAACATATAATTGTCCATGTGTGAAAACAAGTTACCTCAAGAACAAACCAACATTGGACAATGATTGTCCTTGACTCTGGCTTATTGTCATAGCAAAACATATCGCTAGTGGAGATTGTCATCTTCGAAACTTGAATGGAATCCGTTTATCATAAGGTGTCTCTTAGGATGAATTTGCAACTTCAAATGTTACTTCAGATATTATTTGAGCTTCTGTAACATGATTACCCAATGAAACTACTTTTAATCTAGTTCCATTACATAATCCACTTTTTTTTTTATCAATATTTCTAAGAACATAATCACACCAACTTTCAATACTAATTTATGGTTTGCTAAACCTGACAGTTTAAGCCCATAAAAATCCAAGGAATATAAGCTAACATATTCCTTTTCATCTCCTGGAAACTTAGATAACAAATTATCATTTATTCTTGCACTACTTCATTTGTCCGGGCAAGTATAGCTCTTTCTTAAAAGATGTTTAGATCTTTAACATATTCTATAATAGAATGATAAACAACGTCAATTAAGTTGAATATCAAATTATATGAATATGTTATTAGAATATCTTTTGGTATATCAATAATAGATTCTCCATGAGTCAAACCACCAATATTTCTTTCTCCAAAATCTTAAAGCCAATTTGCAAATGGTTTCATTTGTTGAATATCTGATGAGCCATTTCTCACAGTTAACCTCGTATTTTTTGTTGATCTAAGGACCTTTCATTTTTTCCTAAATGTAGAAAGAACTTAAAGATGCATTGACAATGTCTTGTTGACTTCCATTGGAAATAACAGGGAGAATTGGTCAAAAATTTATTCCAAACACAATTGTTTTACCTCCGTATGGTATTTGTGAGTTTATAGAACTATAATAACTTAATACATCTTTCAAATCCCTTCTTCGAATGCATGTTTATGGATCATGGGTGCATAAACAGGAAAAAATTATGATTTACATTGATGGATGTCTTCCAGGAAAACCCTAGAACCTCAATTCGATATTCCTCACAATACGGATCATGAATTCCACTTACATACACAGTCAATCGAAGATTGAAAATGCAGAATTAAGATCTTTTAGGTTATAATACGATTATAATGGAAAGTCTGAGATTTTTCTTCTCAAAATTTTGTGTGATAGAATTCAAGAATATGAAATCGAATCATTTAAGAATTCAAGGAGGTCGATTTCTTTAAAAGTTGAAGCAATCATCTAAAACGACTTCAATGAGTTTTTTGATTTAGAGATATACGTACATATCTTTGATTATTAGGGGATACACTGGACATTCACAAAATTTTGAGAACTGGTGACTAAAGCTAAACATTAATTAAATAAAACTGATTAAAGAAAAAGATTGACATTTTAAAACCAATGAATATTGATAAACATTAATTAAAACTAAACAAATTATAAAAAAGTGGTTGACATTTGAAGATCTCGTGATTAAAAACGGTTTCGTGTTAGTTTTGGTTAAAGCTCACGGATCAACCCAGTGGGTTTGTGGGTTGATCTTTTCAATCCTTAAATGTAGTTTATGCTGGAATATAAATTAGTTGTGTATTTTATACCAAATTTAGAGTTTAGTCAATATAAGATTTTATAATTAAAATTTTGTTTTTATACACTCGTAATTTTTGAAATAAATTTGTAAATTTAAAGAATTAATATGCAAAAAAAAGGTCGTTTTTATGTCAACCCGTACATTTTTTGTGTTGTGTTTGGGTCCTTGTTCGACGCAATATTTGGGTTTGGCATGTTCGGCCGCATGTCAAATGTTTGGGTTAAGGGGTTGGACCACCCACAAACACTACTCATTTAGCTACTCATTTAGCACCTCTAACTATCAGTGACACAAGGCGCATGAGGGCTCTTGTATGGGTAGAGGAGAGAGGTGGTCACCCTAAAGGAGATAGGAAGGAGGATGAGGAGAAACTTATATGACAAAACTGAGGCGCCTGGCCAACACTTTAGCTGATATTTACAACACTGCTTATAATACACAATGATATTAGGCAAAAAAAAACCAGTAAAAACAAAACATACATAAAAAGTATAAAATCAAAGGCAAAAAAAATAAAAATCTAATAAAAAAAATTATTTAAGGTATTAGGCAGGATGTGTTTTTATTGAACCATGTGCATATAAATATGATATATCTAAACTAAAACTTGGTTTCAATAGTTTAAGTAGAGGTAATACTTGAACAAGACATGAACCACAACTTAACTAAAATATGACAAGACGTTTAAAAAACAGATTAAACATGTCATGTTTTGTTGTTAAGTGAGACTGTATTATAAATGATGATTTTAACATGTATACAAACATCAGTAGTATTCATAATCGTAACTCCACATGTAAACCGAACAGGTAGACATACAATATCATGGCATTGAAAATTTGAAAATATCCATAAAGCAATTTGCTTGAATAATCTCATTAACTTCTAAACAAGGCAGTTGATTCAAACACAACAGTTATGTGATAACATGGTGGTTTTTATTAATTCTAATTAAAGCAATTGCTTTATGATTGATAAATTGTGAAGAGAGATATATGACACACTTGTAAAAACTAAGGTAACTTAATTCAATATTGTTTGTATAAACAGACAAACACAAAATAGCTTTTTAGTTTTGAGATATAATTCAAGTAGATTCTGCAATGAAGTTAATCAACAAAAGAAACTTAATCCTACCACGAATTGACTGAATTTTAATTGATTATGACGACTAAATTAATCAATCAATCCAATGCACCAACATGAACAAACAATTGATCCTTTAAAATGCATATCAGCTCAAAGCAAAAAATCAATCCAGGAAAACAAAGTAAACTAACATTAATCAGTCTGCAACCAACCAAAAACAAGTAAATCAAAACCTGACACCAGAAACACTTCGATTTTTTTTTCTCAGAACCGGAGCTTCGAAAAGAACCACCGGTTTTTCCCGGTTTTAAACCGCTCCTCAAACCGAGCTTTGGTCTCTTTGCAAGCTGTAATCTTCTTATCACGCGACTGAAGTGCATCAAGCGAGACCACATCCTTGAGATCGACATCGAGCGTGTACCGTGTCGGCATAATGTGATTGTAGTTCACGAGCTTGATGAATGCCTTCACGCGAGACTTTTTCGCGGTTTTTTTTGCTGAATCTTTACGTATCACCTTCTTCGGGTACTTTGAGATTCCGGCAACGAGGCAGTGACCGTAGGGACGGTCACGAGTTCCGTCATCAAACTGTTTCACGATCACGGCTTTCCGTCCAGCGAAACGACCGCCAAGAACAACCACCGCCTTGTTTGGTTTCAAAAACTTCATTTCCGGTAGCTCCACAAGTCTGCCGCCGCTACGATTCTAAGACAGGGTGTAAGACGCAGACTTTAATGCTAGGGTTTCGCATCAACGATCTTATAGGGCTGGTGGACTGGTGGTTGTATAAAAGAATTCAGGCCCAATAGCTTCTGTGCTTATATCGTTTGAAGTCAAGAGTGATTTTAGACTTTTAGTCACTTGGTAAAAAGAAAAATTATTTTTCATTTTTATCGCTAAGTAATTTTCTAGTTACTTTAGGGGCTGTTTGATAACTTCTGAATTGGTAAGTGTTAAACCAGTAATAGGTCTGAACCATTAAGTGTTGAATCAGTAAGCGGTTTGAACCATTAAGAGGCAATATAATGCTTAACCTTTCAGAGGAAAATGTCTGACAAATTCAAATAAGAGGTCTTAGTCATTCAGACTCAGTATAATGCTTAACCATTCAGAGGCAAATATCTGAATCACTCAGACATCTGTTTGCGAATAAACAGTCTAAACCATTTGGTACTGAACGAGTAAGAGGTCTGAAAATTAAGTGTCGCTTAAGATGTAAAAAAACATCCCCTTAGTCTTTAGTTTGTATTTTGGTGTCATTTTCTTATGTGGTTTCTAATTTAGTGATATTTTCGTTATTGTTTTTGTGATTTATACAATTTTTGACCCTAGTTATATTTAATATTTGTCATATCTTGAGATGCATAATGACAAATTTGACATAAAATTACAAAATTAATGTTTGCTTAATCAATGGTTAAGATTCAAGGATTTCAAATGCATGTGGAAAAAGAGGGAAAAAGATAATGGTGGAAACCTACTTGACTTTTAAAATTTTCTCACACATTCTTTTAAACAATTATAACTTTTTCATATAATATTATTTTTTATAAAAATTGCATCATAAAAATAAACGTTTTTTTCTCTCTTTAATTTGAATACCATAGTCATATACTTTTTTTAAACTTAAAAAAATATAATAAGAATATAGTACAAATTAATTCAGTACAAAAAATCTAATTTTTTTTTAAGACGGCAAAGGAAAAATATATAATACATGTATATCTAGTTGTTTTTATAATACAGTAAATGTGTATCTAGTTGTTTTGATAATACAGTACATGTACATTTAGTTGTTTTGAGAATACAGTACATGTATATCTATTGTTTTGAAAATACAATACATGTGTATATCTAGTTGTTTTAAGTATACATTACATGTATATCTTGTTTTTTGATAATAGTAAATCTAGTTGTTTTGCAAATACAGTACATGTATATATAGTTTTTGTAGTAGACTTTTTGTACTATATCACCGTACTAGATTTTTTTAAGTTTAAAAAAAAAGTATATCACAATGGTACTCAAATTAAAGTGGAAAAAAACGTTTGTTTTTATGGTGAAAATTTTATAAAAAAATAATGTCGTATGAAAAAGTTATTAATGTTTAAATAAAATCGGGGAAAAGTTTAAAAAAGTCAACAAATGGGTTTTTACATTATTGACTTTTCCTTTGTTTTTTACCCTAAGCAAATGAATAACTAAGATTTGTTCTTATTGTTTTTAGGGAAGATCTTGTTCATATTTGATCTTTCCTCACAATATATGATGCTTATTGTAAAAAGAGTAAGAAAGATTAAAAAAAATCGTTGAAAATTGAAACGAACTCTAGGATCTTAGCTTTTTAATATTTATATTTTGAGTTTAACTTTTGAATTTTGATTTTGGATTTAGCTATTAGGGTTAAGTTTCTATGATTTACCTTTTAATGTTTATCTTTAGAGTTTGGGTTTAGGGTTTATTTTTTGGGTTTAGCTTTTAGTGTGTAGTTTAAAGTGTAGCTAGAGTGTTTAGCTTTTCGGACTTAGCTTTATGTTTAACATTTGAATGATTTAATTTTAGAGGTTAATTTTTAAGTTTCGGGCTTTATGTTTTTTGTTCGTTGTGTCTTACAACTCGTCATTATTTATTGATGTTTAAAGTTTAAGATTTTAGTCTTTATATTCAATTGGAGTTTTATAAGTTCCTTAAAATCTTTCTTACACTTTTAGAATAAGCCTTTATTTTACATAACTCTACCTTGTAATTCTATATAATTATTATTACTATTTATTATTATTATTGGTATTAATATTATTACCCTATTATTTAAAAAGCAACGACGTTGAATTCCAAAAATAGGTCTCCTCAATAGTAACATTTGTCTCTGACCACTCAAGGGCATATGGTTGCCACGTTTTAGTTACACGTGTCTCCTTCTTGCCTTACCAGAGAAGTATAGAAAGGGTGGAAGAAAGGAGATGCTGAGTTTTGAGGGGCAAAAAGGGGCTTTTTGGTGACACCCGATATGCGCCTTCTTTTACCTTCTTAATCAGTTCATGTGGGTGTAAACTCCCATTGTTTTTCGACGATGACAATCGGTTTGAATTCTTTCCCTATTTTTTTCAGATCTATTTTTAGAGTATAGAACCTCATTAGATGATTCTTGAGAAGTTAGGGTTTTACAAAGCAGGGTGCATCAAAAGAATTAATAAAATAGATAGGAAGATGGTTAAGAGGCATGGGGTACAAGTGTGAAACCTATTGTCCCAATAATCACACAACTTTATTGTCGCTTTATGAACTCATCTCGATTCTATCTTAATCTTGAACATAATCAGTTTACGTTTTAGTTTGTTCTCAAATCCATCAATTGATGTCTTTTTGATGTTTTTATTTTTATTCGAATTTTGGTTAGATAAGATGGATGAGGAGGCTAACTGACCGGATTTTTGAGTCATTGATTTGTGATATTAGCTTTTCATATTGATTCTCCGGTTCCTCAGGTGTTGTTTGTTTTTTAATTGTTTTTGAAGGGCTATTTGATTGGTTTTGAACTACTGGTTGTCTGATTTCATTTTTTTGGTGGGATATTTATTTGTGTATTTAGAAATTAATTCGGTTAAAAGCAAGCTCTAGAAACTTAGAAACTTTTGAATGGTAGACTTTTATGCTGCTTATTCTTCATGGTTGACAATGAATTCAAGACTTTGTTGTAGGGAATTATGTTGGAGGATTTTACCTTATTCTTTGCCAAACCGGTAAGTAAGCAAGCTATCTGTAAGTATCCTCCATTTTGATCATATGGTCAAATGTTGTTCATGTTATTTCAATTTTGGTGCGTGCTATTTTAGATGGTGTTCTGTGATTTAAGATGACATAAAAGTCCTGCCATGCTTCCAATCTTTCATACAAGGTTTCAGTTTTCATGTCTGCCTTTCGTGTTCTCCCCATTATTTTTTTTTAAATTTAATTCATTTATTCCATTTGTATGTGTTTCAGTTTTTGTTCGTGGCATACTGATCAAGAATGCTCTCTATCTGAGGTGAGATTGTTGCATACTGGGTGGGTCAGTGGCTTTGGGTTCCATATCAAAACAGGTCAAAACAAGATCACTAAAAGAAGTCTTAATCGCTAAAAGAAGTCTTGATTTATTTCGACTTAAAATGGGTCATTCTAAAAGAAATTTCCCGCCTTAAAAATTACACACCAAGTTGGAGCATAAGATGGTGACACATCATTTGACGATAGACATTTTCACTTCATTGCGTAATCAGATGGTTATTTTGATAATAAAATTTTATAAGTCTTAGTAACTCCAGTTTGGCTATTCACTTTCAAGGTGCTTTAACTGTAATGAATTAAAAAAAAAGGTTTGGTTAAAAAGGTTTAAAATTAAAACTTTTAGTTACTTCAGTTTGGTTATTCATTTTCAATGTGTTTTATATGATAGGTGGTGTTGTAAACTTATTTGATTTAAGCCCAATGCTAAATGTTATTGCTACTGTAATACAATAATAAAAAAATGCCATGTATGATTCATTGCATCTTCTATTTTTGTGTTATTTGGTGTAAGTTTTATGGCTCTGATAAATACTTGGTTACAAGGTTTGGTTTGTAAAAAATGGTTTCAAAATTTAGTAATAAGCTGATGATATATTTCATAATTATGATCATGTTCTACGTTGATTGCATCTTAATGTGCCAAAATATCCCATGTATGTTTTATTGCATGTTTATTGTTCTTTCATTTACTGTAAGCTTTAAGTTTCTATATCTTAAATTTAATTAGCGTATGGTTGTCATTTCAGCAGGGAGGCCGAAAGCATAATAGCATGATACCCCCCCGACTAATAAAATTGCAAAAGAAAACACAAGTGTTTCGTAATATTTTCAAGTAATGTGTTTTCCTATGTGTATAATGTGTTATGCAAACGCCATTCGGCATGTATATATGTCATGCGCCAAATACCTCGTCATACCCGTCATCACAAAAAGACACTTTTTTTACGGAGCTTTCAGCGGACTAATGAATTTATTTGGTTATTACAATGACAGAAATGAGCGGACTAATGAATCTATTTGGTAATTACAATGACAGAAATGACGATGTGAAAGTGATTCTTGCAAGTGAAATACAGGAACACCCACCAGAGAGCCACAACTACTAGAATAAGTTTCTCATGTCCTTTAAAAGACTTAATGAAGAAATATGATAACGCATGTTAGGGTCTTGGTGATCATGTTAGGCACACCTCCAAACCGGGGAGGGTGTAATGGAGTTTGGATCTCAAATTTCTCATTTGGCGCCTGATCGAGATGCCACTACGTCGAGTCTAAGTAAAGTAATTACAATATATCCAAATATTCATGTAACACACAAGTTTATAACCTAGTTTTTTTAGAGTATTCATAGTAAATTTCTCATATTTTGTGAGGGAACTCCCTAAAATTTATGTTGGACATAACTGGTTGTAAGTGGAGGAGAGAAAAAAAAATTAGTGTTTACCTCTCTATATTTGATGAAAAATATGTAGATGAGATTTTGGTGGAAAAGAGGGAAAAAGTAATGATGCTATTTGATTAGTGTTTTAAAGTGGTTGTAAATGAATGAGAAAGAAAAGATAATATAAATATATAAAAAGTATCTTTTAATTGAAAAAAGTACTGATGGAGATAGAAAAACTACTACGAATGCTCTTATAAACATTTAGGTGCAGTTTGCTTTTTAAGAGATAAAATGTCTTCAGTACGGACCACATACGCATATGCAGACATCTCTAGAAAAAAAAATGCGGACCAAACCTCTGCAATCTGCAAGAAGAAGACTGTTTGTTTTTTAACGTCTGTAGACTGCTAAATAAACTAGTGGTGGTACATGGACGATGGTGGTAAACGATGGATGGTGGTGGACAGTGGCGGTGGGTGGTGGTGGACAGTGTAGTAGTGTTTAACACTCTGTAGACCTTAGAAGTGACTTGGTCAAGTCTACACTAACAAGAGCTCACGTAGACAATTTTTAATGAAACGTCTTAGAAAAGACAAACAGTCTGCAGATGGCAATATCTGCACGTGGTCTGTCCTGCACAGACGCAGACCATTTTTAGAAAAACAAACACCACCTTAACATCTAAAAATAGTCTAACACGACCTTATAACGATCATGCAACCACAAATATCGACAATCCAATTAGAAAAATAGAATATCGTGAAATAAAAACTTTTTACTTCCACAAAACATCTGCAGCATTTAACGTTCAACTCCGACCACCGTTCAAAGGTCGCTGATCCTCTAATGCAATAGCATCTTTCACCATTTGTAGTACTTCACTCATATTCGGCCTCGTCTTCGGGTCTTTGACCAAACACTTGTGGGCAATTGACCATATCTTTTGTATTGACTTTTCAGAATAGTTACCTTCAAGCCTCGGGTCAACCATTAGCTTTGGCGCTGCAACCACATAGCAGCATACAAAACCTGTGCACTCAACTTCAATGATCGGGTTATTTCGGGCACATGGCCGTCGACCTGTGATCAGTTCTTCAAGAAAGATTCCATAACTCCATACATCAATCTTAAACGTTAAACGCCCGGTTTGAATGTATTCTGGAGCTGTATATCCCTTTGTTCCTACTACCTGAACATATGCGTTATCATATTAGAACATTTGTAAAAAAAAAAAGATAGAAAATTGTTAAGATTTAGAGTAAATATATAACATTCTTTTTGAAATCAGACAGTATAACCAAGATTTTAATCAAGAAACCAGACCAAAACTGGAGAACTGAATTATACATAATCGTTCAGTTTGCCGGT
>WOUH02024670.1:0-10448 GCA_009936405.2 Stevia rebaudiana
TGCCGGCCTATATATATAAAAAAAATTTCGGTCGAAATCGCGAAATTTACACTACGCGCGAAAAAATCAGCGGTCGCTCGGGCGACCCCAGGCCCTCAAGAAATTTTGCCCCTGCTTGAGATGTGTTATCAATTGTTCTCATGGTGTAATATGTGTTTGAAATGTGTTTTGTAGGAACAAAGAAAAGGAAGAAGCCAAGGTTTGGAGTTTGAGTTTGATTTTGATAGTGAATAAAATATACAAAAACAAATAAGACGAATCTTAGGGATGCAAGTTACAAACTGTTTGGGGGCATAATTTGTCTTTTACAAGCTTTTGTTGAAAAATACTAACTGAGTCAAAAGAGACATAAAGAGATAAATTGAAACCGAAAGGACTTAGAAAACAAAGTTCCGAAGACATGGACGCAACCTGCCAAATGAAATCGAGAAAAAGTGAAGTTACCCTTGGAGCATTCAAATGTCTCCATCTTTACGATTCACATCCATTTTCAATTAAATAATATTTTTATGCTATTATTATTACATTTTCTCTCACATACACTCAAAATTATTTTAGAAACTATTAAAATAACATTAAACATTTTTTCTCCTCCACTGAATACCCATCTTCATATTTTCCTTAAATACAAGGAGCAGGCAAAGAATACCCAATATTTTATCTTTTATCGTTACTTTTTCTTTACTTTTTTCTATGGTGGTGTGATGCTTTAAACTTTAATAACTTTTAAAGAATTAATTAAACGCATGGTTTTGCATATATTTCAGTTTTGGTTATCAAAATTTAAAAATTACAGGTTAGTCCAATAGTTTGCATATATATATAAGAATTTTGGTCTCTATTCATAAACAAAAAATTTAACCTGACTAAAATTATTATAAATATGCAAATTATTAGACAAAATACGTAGACTTTTTTTAAATCTCGAAATTTTGACAAAACACGTAAGAGTATGTGTAATTAATTCTTATTTTTAACACGGTTTCGTTGATTACCTTCGCAATCTACACGTTTACGTCTGTTCTATATATATCGCAGGTGCATCCACAAGGTAATGAATCTACGTTGAACCATTCTAAGTCGAATCCCCAAAAAATCGTCGATTTGGTGAGAATCCTTTCTGAACTCTGCCAATTTAGGTTCAATTCATCCCTGAAATATGCGTAAATCGGATATCGAATTGCTTTACCGTTTGCTTATCTTTAAATCCTGTTTTAGGATATGATCAAATCTAATTTTGGACCAATTATTCTCTGTAGATATTTACATATGTCGATATTATGAATCGTATCTGCATTGGATCCTCTTTAATTTGATTAATGTCATATGTGAATCATACATGCTACTGTAAACTGTGATTGGGGATCGAAGGATCATAGAGATGAATTTACTCTCAGTTATGTTGTATCTAGGGTTTTAATCAAATACATATTCTCTAATCAGAATGATGTCGGTAATCATGTTTGTTTGGTTGAGATCTGTTCGTTGATTTACAGTAGTTGCTAGGGTTTACCTTTCTTCATAGTTCATATGTTTCCATATGTTTCTGGAACTTAAGTGATGCAATTAACTTGGTTTATTAGATCATACTCTGCAGAATTGTTTTAAATTCATCTTTTTTTTACTTTAATTCACCTTTGTTATTTCTTTGTATACAGTACCAAATTGGAAGAAAATGGGCGGCGGGAAACCTGATAATGAACATGACAAAGGGCTGTCAAACAATCCTTATCCACCTCAGCAAGGTGGATATCCTCCTCAGCAAGGTGGGTATCCTCCTCAAGAAGCATACCCACCTCCTAGTGGTTACCCACCACCTCAGCAAGGTGGATATCCTCCTACTCAAGAAGCATACCCACCTCCTGGTGGTTACCCACCACCTGGCGGTGGATACCCTCCACCACCAGCTGGAACAAGTGACGGGAAACCTAATAACGAACAAGACAAAGGGTTGTTAGGTAATCTTGCTGGATATGCTGCTGGGCAATATGCTCATGGGCATAGTGGGGGGCATAGTGGGTACCCTCCTGGTGGTTACCCACCACCTGGAGGATACCCACCAGCTGGGTACCCAGGTGGTAACCACCATTCATCAGGTGGATACCCTAGCGGCTACCCTCCACAGAACTATCCCGCCTATCCGGGTCCAGCTGCACATGGATCACACCAATCAGGTTAGTTGCTGTTGTCAATATCATTTTCACAAATATTTCATTGCGATTAACTTATTTTTACTTCTTAGCTCACTAGTTGGATGCTAAAAAAGTTTTTTATCTTTTTTATTTTTTAAAACAGCCACCATTTTTGTTCTTATATTAAAAGATTTCTTTTACTAAAAAATAAAATGGATATTTTTTTTAAAGAAAGCTGACTGAATTTATTTGCCATATAAATCACTCCATTGGATATATTGTCTATGCGTATACAATACGCAGGTTTTTGTTGTTGTGTTTAGAAATAATTATGTAGTATTGAGTTCTTCGAATCAAATGTGCATTTTCTGCTTAAAGTTTTGATTAAGGTTTTCATGGGTCCGTTTGGGCCCTAATCGAACCAAAACCAAAATGATCGGTTATGAGCACTGGTTCACAACTTCGCATAATGAATTTCGGCGAAAATACAGAATTTGGATTTTTGAAGTTTTGGCAATTTGTGTTAAACCACTTATTGATGCACCTTTTGATAGCCGTGTTTAAAAATCCTGCTTGTTTAATAATTAAAACGTTAAAATTTAAATAAGGGTAACTTTTTTTTTAAGTTCCTAAACATCACAAATTCAGTACAGATTACCCAGGTTTAATCACCCAGAATTCTCAAAATTGTACATCCTAAACTAGTGAAAGATTCAAATGATGTCTATTCGTGTGCATCTTATAACTCTACTTAAACTATCATATAACCAATTCATGTAAAAAAATGGTTGGTTCTGTTTAGGTCATGGACTTGGCGGCATGGGGGGTCTGCTAGCCGGTGGTGCACTGGCTGCAGCCGGTGCATATGGGGTTCAACATATGGGATCTCATGGTCATGGAAGCCACAACTTGTCTCATGGTGGTTACTATGGTGGTGGTCATGGCAAGTTCAAGCATGGTGGTAAACATGGCAAGTTTAAACATGGTAAACATGGTGGTAAACATGGAAAGTTTGGTAAGAAGTTCAAGAAATGGAAGTGATTTACATATGATTTTTAAAAACTTTGATATGTTATGACGTTATGTAATGTTTGAGTGTGAAAACGGGTTTGAATAATAGCTTTGTGGATCATTGTTGGTTGAACTTACTAGAACTTATTGTGCGCGCTTTATCTTTATCGTATACAAGAACTTAGAACTTATTCGTTGATCATGCCATCTTTATTCTTATCATAAAGATATGTTCTTATTCTTCACCAATAATCTTGAAGACGTGTTGGCGAATAAGTTCTGTTCTTTTAGGTATTTGTATGTTTATCGTTTGGTTATTGAGTTGGTTTTGATATTTGTGAAGTGTTATAATCTATTATTTACGTTTGTTATTTCATGGATCGTTGTGCCAAACTAGCACTTTAGATGCAAACTAAAATATTATGTAAATCTAAAACATATGTAGTTAAAAAGTTTTTTTAGAAGTGTTAAAAGAATTAAAGTTCGATATCTAGCTATCAGAAAACCGGCTAGAAGATTTATTCATTTGATTTGTGTAAAAGAACGAATTGTTTTGGGTTTCGTTTTTTGTGTGTCAACCAAATAAAACAAAGACACGTGTGTTTTGTTATGTTTGGCTATTAAGTCATTGGCCTTAGTTGGTCCAATTGCGAATTTCTTATATTTTGGATCAGCTCCAAATAAAATAAAATAAAAACGAATCGGCGAATCCTGCCTTTTGAATCTAGTGTCATTATAATAAGAGAAATGTAAAATGATCAATTTTACTACCGACTTATAATTACTACTTTAGGTAGTAGTCTATCAACAAGACGAAAAACTAATTTTGTCATAGCCTACACTCCATGCACTTGACAATTAATTGCAAATTTTATTAAAACAATGAAAAAATGATTTGTACAAACCATTTTAAATTTAACGCAACATAAAAAAAACTTTGTACTATAGAAACTTTTTGTTCAAATACTTTTCTCGAGCATGATCATGAATTTTTAAAGAGCTACCAATATTAATTTTATGCGAAACAAATTCATCATCATGAAAGAAAGTGAATCGATTTTTGTACCATCGAAAGTTTTTATCATTCGTGAAATTAGAAAGACTTATTATTTTTGTACCCAAGATGCATTGGCGAGTGTTTTTTTATCAATAACATTGTCCGAAACATAGATGTACATTTTGACATGACCGTTAGACAAATAGTCGTTTTAAGTATATACGAGTACCACATGCTCAGAATTTTCTTCTTGCTATACCTATAGATGGGCTAGACCAATATATGTCGCCGGTTGAGTACCGTACGATCCTAAGGTATCGTCTCATGGTACCTTATTCCTAGTTGATGAGATATGCCCTATCTGTCGCAAGGCGTGCACGGACTCCTTTGGTAATCATGCAGTAAATTGTAGGGAGCTCCAAGAGTTTAAGTACCATCACGATTTAGTTCGGGATGTTTTTTTGACATATTGAGGCGTACTGGGATCTCTGCTAAAAAAGAAGCACCGGTGAATTTCTTGACCGATCCATTGGAAGGAAGATCAACACTTAGACCGATAGACATTTTGCACTTCGGATGGGCAAGAGGGAAGCATGCTTGCGTGGATCTTACATGGGTTTCTCCTCTTGTGAGCTTGAGGAGTAGGCTTTTTACCGTAGGTTAAGTTGCTTTAAAAGTTGTTTCGGGCAAAGTAGCCAAATATGAGAAATCGTGTCTTGACAACCAACAAATGTTTATACCTTGTGCATTTGACACGTTTGGTTTTCTGGCACATGAGGCAGGGGAGCTGCTTAATCGAGTTCAACGGTTTATGCATAGTAATGTTAAAAGACTTATTTTTTCTATTAAAAAATAACTAGCGACGTAGCTTGTTGCCCATTTACGTTCCAGTTCAATTTTGTACCTTCAAAAGTTTTTATCATTCGTAAAATTAACAACACGTATTACTTTTTCTTGGATATTATAGTTATAAATATACAAATTAAACTTACTAAAAAAGGAAAATATTCAACTAAATAAGGGGGCTTATATTAAGAAAGTTAATAAGAATTATAGGCCGTTAGATCTATAATTGATGCTTAAGATCAAATTGTAGTAGAATAAGCTGTTAGAGAATATTTTGGTAATAACCACCTTTATTGACTTTTTTTAAAGTTTCCCCACTATTTTAAACGTTCATAGCTTTTGCATATGACGTTATTTAAAAAAAATAAAATCACACCATAAATACGAGCGTTCTTTATCTTTAAAACGAGTATAGTATTGATATATACAAAATATTTTTTTAGCTCATTGTGTCTAATCTTTGTTTTACCTACTTGTCAATGTGTTATCTTGCTTGACATTGCTTTTTCCTAAACACAATTATCGAGCCGAAAAGACTCGGTGACCTATATGAAATACACAGTGGCCTGTAGGAAAAACACAATGACGATGATTAAGAACATAAAAAAAACTGTCAACTCATTGTGTGTAATCTCTGTCATTGTCTTTTTCATAGTCATCAATGTGTTTATCCTGCTTAACATTGTGTCATCCTGAACATCATTGTGTCTTATGTTGGTATTCAGAATAACTCAATGTCGAGCAGGATAGACACAATGACCTGTCAGAAAAATACAATGACAAAGATTGTGCACATAAAAACAACTTTCAGCTCATTGTGTCTAATCTTTAGTATTGTGTTTTTCCTGCTCGTCATTGTGTCTATTCATGTTTGACATTTTTTTTTCCTAAACACCAATGTGTCTTATGTTGTGTTTAGAAAAACACAATGTCGATGTGGAAAAACACAATGACTCATACGAAAGACACATTGACAAGGATTAGACAAATATATTAAATAATTTTTTTAGCTCATTGTGTCTATCATGTTTGACATTTTGTTTTCCTGAACATAATTGTGTCATATGTTAGTGTTCAGAAAAACACAATGTCGAGCTCGAAAGACACAATGACCTGTAGGAAGAACACAATAACGAGGATTAGACACAATGAAGTGAGAAACGCACTTTTTTTATAGCAACAAAATGCTCATTTTAAAGATAAAAAAATGCTCGTTTTTATGGTATAATTTTATTTTTTTTTAAATGTCGCATGTAAAAGTTACCACAGTTTTAAAAAAGCTGTGTAAATTAAAAAAAATCATTAAAAGTAATCATTACTAAAATACGTTTTCAAAAAACTTTTTAATCATAAAAATTGATTAATGATTTAGTGGCTATAAGTCTCTTCTACCATTCTTATTTTAAAGTCTATATTTAGTACAACTCTACCTGATATCTAATAAAAGAGTAACAATTTGACACGTGTCACCCCTATTAAGTTATATGACACGTGTCAGTTGATTGTTTAACAATCTTTTAAACATTAAGATAATCTTTTAAACATTTAATAAATTCTATTTAATAAGTGTACAATTATGAAACATAAAATTTAATTTATTTCCAAACTTTTTTTTAAAAGCCTCGATTTCAAAGATTCTAATATCTTAATCATATGAGATACATAATAAATACAGTATAGAGTTCAATAGACTATTTAGTTTTTCAAACTTTCATACTAAAAACCATGTAACTTGTACTTTATTTGTTTTACATTTTCAAAAAATTTACTTTATTTGTATCTATTTATTTTAGTTATGATTACGTATTAATTTTAATTTTAGTATAAAACCGTGTGTTACACGGGTCAATAGACTAGTATACCTAATAATAATACGAATGATTGATCCTATTTTCTTTTTAATGGTATAATGTTAGCACATGTTTATTCTCTATTAAATCATGTCACAAACAATGCATCTAAGCAACGCGTGAATCAAAAAAAAATTCTTCCCGTCTTCCTATATAACTCTCTCTCCTTCTCTAATTTTCTTGCAATCTGGATCGGAGTTTTCAAGAAGCTAAGATCAACAAATACTTAATTCGGTTAGTTTTCATCATCTCACAGTTTTTTTTAAGGGTTAATTCATTTACAGAGAATTTTGAAGTGTTTGTTGTCCATAGATATAGCTAGTATATAGTTGCGAGTTTAACCGATCCCATGTGTATTACAGTTTTCGTAATGACCCCAGGTTTTTAACCACGACTTTCAAGTTTTGTGAATCAATTTAAAAAAGGCAACCCTATATATGTTGCCTACTTGCCTTTGAATACAAATATACGTTGCATTTGAATACACAAATATACGTTGTATTGAATACACAGTAAATCAAAAAAAAAATTGAACTTAAATATAATATTGAATTTAATTAAGTACTTAAGTTTTTAATTTCTAAATAGGTATTGAACAATGCATTATTTTTTGTTATTATTATTAGCTCAAAGTTTATAACTCTTAGTTTTAGTTTTATTAGTTGCAACGACAAGTTTTCTATACTTCTATTGTTGCAACGACAAATTATCATCATTTATGTGTCTAACCTGACTCGACTCAAACCAAACTAAATATTTGAACATCAAGTCAAGAGACACCCGAACACCAAAAAGAAAAACCAGGGCGAAATGAAAATATTTGGTCCATCATTGTTGTCGTGTATCATGATCCTTGTTTTAGCTTATAAAGGTTTAAAGAGTTAATCCGTGCTCTTTAAGACCATCATATGTTTGCATAATTTCCTTTTATGGGTTTATTGATTTCCTGATGAAGTGATGAACATGTATGTGTGTCAAAGAATTAAGGTGTCTTGTATTTTAATTATGAGCATAAAATAAATAACCATATAAATAATAATTAAATATATTATTATAAAGCTTCATTGCCCATTATTGTTTCTGTCACAGCATATATCTAGGATAAGAAAGATGGGTGACAGAGGATTATTCAATCAGCATGGTGGTGGACACTATCCTCCACAACATGGGGGATATCCACCTCAAGGGTATGCTTACTCTTCTGGAGGATACCCGCAAGCAAGTTATTCGTCATACGGTGGATATCCTCCACATAACGGAGGATACCAACCACAGGGCTATCCAGTTGCTTCCTCATACCATTCAGGTTAGTTAAAAATATGACAAAATTTCATCATGTTTTTGCTGGGTAATGGTGTCACAATAGAGGTGTTCATGCTTCGGTTTGGATGGTTTTGCAATTTTTTTGAACCAACCACTAGTTGTGGTTTAAAAAATGACAAACCAATAAGTTGAGTAAATTTCTAACTGATTGGTATTGACTGTTTCGCTGTTTCACAGTTTTTTTTAACTGTTTGATGGTTTATTGGTTTTAATGTAAAAAACAACATATCATTCCATAAATCCTAATCCATTTCAAAATCACATTACACAAGTTAAAATCCATAAGTCAACCATAATCCAAAAGTCAACAATAATCCAAAAATCAAAACATTGCAAAAAAAAAAGGGCGATGAGTTGTTACATAGTATGGTATAATTTTTCAAAATACTAAGATAATAAGAGGCTATATATGAATGATTAGTGTGATGTGCAACGTGCGCCAAAAGTTTATATTTGTACATATATATATATGTACTTATGTAGGTGGTTCAGTTAATACAGATTAGTGAAAAATGAAAACCGTAAACCAAACCAAACGAGTCATTTTTTCAATACACAAACCATAAACCGAACCATCAAGATTAAAACCGTCCAAACCGACAAAATTTCTTCGGTTTGGTTTAGACGGTTTATGAACACCTCTATGGCACCAGAGAGGTGACCTTGAAGGGATTAAAGGTATAAAACCAGTGAAATGTTATAAGCTAGATTCAAAACCTAAGACGTAACTAGAGTGACTCAGGCTCTTACCACTACGCCACCCCATGAAAGGTTACTGTCCAACATTTTTTTGTTGGTAGCAATGAGAACTCGTTACTAGAAATCTCATGTGACTCCGGCAACATCGATCCTGCTTATCAAGGGTCGCCAATATTCCACTTATCAAGGGGTTAATGTAAATTATAGCTTGCAACGTTAGCTTTCAAGGGGGTTAGATGCAAAAAAGCAGTGGAACTGATTCGAATTTTAAACCTCTACCCCTTAAAAGGGGCATGTTATTATGACCATTGACTAAAGCTACACATTCATTTATATCGTCTCTTGTGTCTTTTTACTCTATGAGTGTAACATGTTCTCATGTAAAATCCTCAATAGGCCATGGAGGATATGGTGGACATGGTGGGCATGGGCATGGTATGGGACTCGCAGCTGGTGGTGCCGCATTCGCAGGTGCTGCTGCATATGGAGCTCATCAGTTGTCACATGGCGGATATGGTTCCCATGGTTATGTTGGCCATGGTGGCTATGGTAGCCATGGTGGCTATGGTCAACACCATGGTAAGTTCAAGCATGGAAAGCATGGGAAATTTGGCAAGCATGGGCACAAGTGGAAATGAATTTGATTTACTGAAATGTGTCATGTTTATTTGTCCCTAGCTATGTTTGAACTTTGAAACAACAGTTGGATGTTGGTTATCATAATGTGTGTTTTCTTTGTACTATTAGATGGCTTGTAACTAGAAATCATGAAAGGAATGTTAATTTGGTAATAAAAACAGAATAAGAGGGCAAATGGTGCAACCTTTGTGACTCGCGCGTTTATGTAGATTCATTTTGGCAAGTTTTTTAATGATCTTGTTTCATGGTTATTTGATTGTCTAATGTTGTAATGCTAGAAAACCTAGGACAAAATGGACTTATAGTGCACTGTGCAGAAAGTCATATATATAGTCTAAGGCAAACTTTAAGTGCACTGTGCAGAAAGTCGTCAAATGCGAAGTGCACAATGTGAAGTTCAATTTCAAGTGCAAACTTCCAAAAGCAAACTTCAAGTTTGCTCTTCCATCACAAGAACACAATCTTCTACAAGATTGCTATTTGATTTAACAATTATTTAACCATATAACATTTTATTTATCAACTCAACCACAAACTAACTTTCAGTTTTGATCTTCATTCATCTTTGCTCAGTTTCGAGTTTAGTTTGGTTCATTGTAATGTTGTCACATAGTAGAACACAAACAAAGTATAAATAAATAAGCTGTAACAAATAATTTATTTTAGTTCATACTTAGTAAAAGCACATTTGCACTAAAATTTACAACAAATAGTAATTATTAACTTTAATTCTTTATTAAAGAAAGAGGCTTAACATGTGATTTCTTTATTTGATGGGAGACAACACTAATAAGTAAAAGTAAAAAAAAGAAAAAAAAAGATGACATTTGAATGTGACTTGGCACTAACCACACTTCCAACAATCAACTACTCGCCCCATTCTGGCATAACATTGTCGGCTAAAAATCTACCCGGCTAAAAAAATAAATAAAGTTTCATAATCTAATTTGT
>WOUH02024681.1:0-14046 GCA_009936405.2 Stevia rebaudiana
TTGGATATCAACATCCAAAGGAGAATTTGGAGTTGACATAATCTCTGTTGCTGCTTGGCTTGGAGAAGAGGTGGAAGTAAGATCAAGATTTTGTGCAAGATCTTGCTCATCAGGCATAGCCTGTAATTCAACTGTCTGCACTGGTGAGATATGTGGAGGGGATAGTTTCAATTGAATTTGTTCTTGAAATTGTTCATTATCATCACCATCATCATCATCATCACTATTATTATCATCATCACCATCATTATCATCATTTTCATCACTGCTAGCCACATCAGCATCAGAATCAATGTGATCTGATGGTGATGTGCTAGTTTCATCATCTTCATCATCATTTTCTTCATCATCTTCTTCATCATCATCTTCTTCTTCTTCATCACCAATAAACATCCCTTACTCAATTAGGGCATCTTGTAAATCAAAGAATAGTTGGGGGAATTCTGCATCTCCTCCCTCAAAATTACCCCTTTTCATTGCTGGGCATGTTAGGTGATCATGGTGTTTCAGCCCATGAATCACTTCTCCAAAAGGTTGCATTTCAGGATGTTGATGGTTGATTATGAGCTGGATGAATCTTGGATACATTAAAAATTTCTGATCCCCTGCAGTCACATTTGCTGTCATCCCATTAAAGATGGTTCTTGTGAAGTTGAATGGGGTTGACATCAGCAGGCTCATCATCATGGATGTTGTGCCAAGTGGAAGCTCAAACCATCCTGATCTCCTTTTGGAGATGCAGTGTTGCAGGATGTGAGCCAACAATTTCCACTTTGGCCCCAATTTACCCTTAAGAATCTGTCTTCTAGGCATCGCTCCTGTATAGCCAAGAAAATTTTGAAAGAAATCCAAAATTTCATCTTCAGGCAGCTCAATGATATCACATTCATCATTTCCCAGCTGCAAAACATCTCTCACTGTCTGTTCTGTAATAACGACCTGTTGCCCTCCAACTGTTCCAACTATTGTTTGAACATCATTCTGTACTTCTTCAACTGCTGTAATCCAAAACTCGTTGATCATTTGCCTGTATAAGGTTGGTCTTGCAGTCAAAGCATAAACCAGATTTGATCTGTTTATGAAATGAAGAATCTCCCTAAACCCATGGACAAGGTTTCACGAGATGACATGGCAGGGACACGTGTCACCCCGTGATTGGGCCAAAGACACGTGGCAGCACCACATGAATTCTGGCAATTGACCAAGACACGTGTCAAAACATAGGGGTGAGTCATCGGACACGTGGAGAGCCACGATTGAGCCACCACACCACCACCCACGCGTATCGCGCAAGATCCAGAAAGATCGGCGCGCGTAGCGAGTAGAAACGCTCAACGAGCTCTATAAATACCTTCAAATGAGCTGATCATTTGTGCATCCAAATCACGAATTTCATCACCTCTAAACTAACTCCTAACCACCACGGTATCCTAGCGAAGGTTATGCTCGGTTCGGGTCATCTCGGAGACGCTTGGGAAGTCGTTATTACGCAAACGAAGCCAGTCTCACTTATGGATCGTTTATTCTCTCATTCTCATATTATTATCTATCTCGTTACCTCATCTATTATGTGAGTTCACGGCCCCTCTTTAAAAAACGCTTTTACTGTTTTACAATACGTGGGAGATTACATATACACACATGTTCGTTTTCATAAACATATATACACATGAATATATACAAAGGTTATACTTTCATGACACAGCACAATGACTATCCGTTATTACATAATTGTAACACATTGTAATGTTTCTATACCACGAAAGCTAAGTCCCTACAAACTGGACCGTTAACACGGGGTGACAGGGTAATAATGGGTGGTACTACTGGGTCTGATAAACCTCATGCGGTAGAACTGGAGGTTTACGCGCATGCATTATTAGCTCTCATTTATATGATTTATGGTAGTCATATGTGAGGCAAAATCATATCACGCTTCGGTGCCAGACTTTTATGGTAATAACATCAATGAGAACTGTCTGATCAACAGTTTTGCAAATAGTATTGTGATCATAAATACACTGAGGTTAAACAAGGTTTTCAAGGATATTAATGAGTAATATCAACTATGAAACATAACAGACTTTTGATTGATAATAGGAGGAATATCAATCTACAGTTTCATACACGTTTTCAAGAGGTTTTACCACGAACTCTAAAACCTGCTTAATCAATAAACATAAAACTATGGGTAAGATAGTTTTGCTAAACAAACTCAAACCTATGCTTTCAAAGGTTTCATTAAATGATATCTAAACATATGGAATACGTTTCATAAATCAATTAACAATGGTTTTACTTATGATATCAAAACCTGTGAACTCACCAGCTTATAGCAACCATTTTCAAAACTATATGTAATCTCAGGTATTGGATTCTAGCCAGGGTATAGGCTATCTAAGATAGGCACTTGTGTGATAGTGCTACACTCGTATGTCATACACACTCAAGGACGCTTCTGCTACACTACGAGAATACACATACACTGTAAGTCATGTATTCTTTATTTATCTATTGATCAATGGGCTCGATCCTGCATTACCGGTAGTATGACGTGGCAGAACACTCACGGACCGGTCGGAGACCAGGAGCGGGGTGTCACATCACTGCTTGTTGATATGTTTGAGAATCCTCTTCTACCGTACAGACAAGGAAATTTGGACCAAATGTTTTTTCAGTCCATTGTCGTTTACTTTTTCTCATTTCAACTTCCCCAGTCTTAGATTGTCTTTGAGGTTCATCATTTGCAATCTCATTTTCTGGACTGATTTCCTCAACTGGTTTATTAAAACTCGGTTCATCTTTTCCCAAGCATGGGAATACATTTTCAAACCATGATGCATCCTTCGATTCTATTATGGCTCCGTTGCATATTCCAGGATACTTAGAGTCATGCACAAGAAAACGAAACGCACCACCAGGACGAGTGTATCCTACGAATATTTAATCCACAGTTTTGGGTCCTATTAGTAGCCGCTTTGGTGGCGTTACCACCACCTTGGATAAACACCCCCTAACTCGCAAGTATTTGTAACTAGGTTTGTTACCCGTCCATAAATCATATGGCGTTACATCCTTATTCTTATTGGGTATCATGTTTAGAACATAATTGGCTGATAAGATTGCTTCCCCCCACAAGTTCTCCTTCACACCAGAACTTATCATCATGGCATTCATCATTTCTTTTAACGTGCGGTTTTTGTGTTCCGCCATGCCATTTGATTGTGGAGAGTAAGGAGCCGTGAACTCATGTATGATTCCATTTTTCTCACACACATCAATAAAAGGTGAAACGTATTCACCACCTCGGTCACTTCTTACCTTTTTTATTTTGCAATTGAGTTGGTTCTCAACTTCAACTTTGAACAAAATAAATTTGTCAATAGCTTCGTCCTTACTCTTAAGTAAGTATACATAGCAATATTTCGTGCTATCATCAATAAAGGTTATGAAGTACTTGTTTCCACCGCGAGTGGGAATTGCTTTTAGATCACATACATCGGTATGAATCATTTCGAGAGGTTCTGTGGTTCATTCAATATTTTTTAATGATGATCTCGTTTGTTTTGCTTCGACACAAGTTTCACATTTATTATTTGAGTCAATTTCAAATGTTGGTATGCAATTTAATTTAATCAAACAACGAATTGAATTAAAATTAACATGTCCTAGTCTACCATGCCACATATTTGAAGGCTCAAGCAAGTAAGTAGAACTAATAATTTCATTCATTCCATTCTTCACGGTTACATTTAACTTAAACATACCATCAAGGGCATAGCCCTGACCAACCTACATACCATTTTAGTCAACACGACTTTATCAGGCTCAAACACCATTTTAAAACCAAACTTGTTCAACTGCCAACCCGACCCGACACAGGGTTCTTATGAATTTCTGGAACATACAACACATTAGACAACATGAGCTCTTTACCAGAAGTCATCTTTAGAATCACATTCCCCTCTCCTTTGATTTCCGTAGTGGCAGAATTTCCCATCAGAAACTTTTCTCCATTCGTGATCTCCTTCAATGTGTTAAAGAGACCTTTATCAGAACACACATGACGGGTAGCCACTGTATCAACCCACCACTCCTTTGAATTATGTCCAACCACGTTAATTTCAGTGAACATTATGGAGAGATCCATGACCATAGCAACCAAGTTTTCAATATCACGAACCATGTCACTTGTCGAGCATTCTCTTTCTTGGGCAACCTACACTCATTTTCCCGGTGGCCAGGCTTGTCACAATTGTAGCAAGTGCCTTGAAATTTCTTCTAACCAACTCCCCCTTTTGGTCCAAAGTGAGAGCTTTTCCCATTGGTTTTCTTTCCAAACCGCCCACTGTTTTTGTTACCTTTCGTGGATTGGCCATGTTCAGCAACATTAGCCTTTGCTACCCCATGACCATCAGTTTTCCATTGGGCAACTTTATTACCTTCCTCAATACGAAGATGCACAACAAGGTCTTCGATAGTCATTTCCTTTCGCTGGTGCTTTAGATAGTTCTTGAAATCAACCCAACTTGGAGGTAATTTCTCGATCATAGCCGCAATCTGGAATGTCTCGCTTAGCATCATTCCTTCAGCATGAATATCATGAAGAATGACTTGCAGGTCTTGGACTTGGCTCATAATAGTTTTGGAGTCTATCATGTTATACTCCAAGAACTTAGCCACCACGAATTTCTTTGTGCCCGCATCTTTAGTTTTGTATTTTCACTCCAAAGACTCCCATAATTCGTTGGCAGTCTTTGTTTTGCAATAAACATTATAGAGCGCATCTACCATGCCATTCAAAACACAGTTTCGGCATAGGAAATCCGGATGATTCCAAGCCTGAACCGTGCTCACAGATTGAGCATCCATTTCCCCTTCAGTAAGTACAAGAACAGTTTTAGTCAAGAACCTAGCAAGGTTCAATGCTGTTAAATAAAAATACATTACTTGTTGCCAACATTTGAAATTCACACCAGTGAACTTCTCCGGGTTCTCAGCATGAGAAGCAACGGTATTTGGAAATGGTGCAACCAAGCACGTGGTAACAGCAACAGAAGAAGTCATGACCGAAGACAGTGGTTGAGACATAATGGGTTGGGATTCCATTCTGAAAATAAACCAACAACAGAAAGAATTAGGATCTGTTTAAGTTTGTTAGTAATTCTGCAATAGGGAAATAAGAAGAGAAATAAACGAGTAAATAAACTAGAAAACTGGGCTTGTGTTTGACACAATTTTCGTAAACAGATTCGTTGTCAGTTCCCAGGATACACCGGTTTGCAGCAGCAGAGGTGTACTGCCGGACTTGAACACTTGCCTGAAAATAAACCAGAAGTATGCTTTCGAGAGAGTTGTGTGAATTCGGTATATCGAACTGATGTATAGGCATCTTGTTATGGTGACATCGAACAATTACTGCACCATCATTGTATGCTAGTTATTGCGATTTAAACACCTAATTAAAACAAGCAGAGGAAGATGAAATGCTTCAGCTTCTCCCATTCAATCTATCAGTTGGTTTTCTAGAAGAAGAAAAAAATTGACCAAAAACGTGCAAAAAATGGCCTCTCGAGGACCTGGGTTTGCAGAGTCGCATTCGTGTCTGCAGGTCGTGCGAGCGACGCGTTGGTTCAAAGAAATTTCCAATCCGAAACCCATTTTTTGCACCCCCCTGCGCGGGTAGGAGCTTTGGTAAAACACATCATAAGATATTTAACCAAATAATATGGTTTATTGTTATAAATCAACTCTGTATTGTTTATCCCACCAATGTGGGATAACCCACATTTAATATTCACATTAAAGACTCTCATTCACACGTATTTCTAACACATATCTTCTAGGATATTTGAGAATATTATTCACAAACACTTAGTAATACCTGAAAAGAAATATAAGTAAGATATTCTGAAATATCCGTAAATATGTTTGTGTTAATATCCCCGACCCAAATAAGTCGATTAAATCCAGCCCAAACAATATCTCCAAAGCTCCACAATCAAATGCTAGCTAATGAAGTAGATCTTAACCATCTAGAAAGAGATCTGGAGAATACAAATGTGGTATTATCCGGTAAATGTAAAACAATAAGAGTTTCAATGCTTGTCCCGACCCGATTTATAGACCCATATTACTACTTCTCTTTGTTTCCCCTTGTTTCCTATTGTGAACTCACTCTCCCTCTTTGATTTCATGAAAGGTGGGCGTGGATGCCAAAATCATCCTCCTTTGTCGAAGAAGATGACTTGGATTCTTTTGTAAAGTTAGAGACAAGAAAAAATGGGGCGAAGTGATGGCTGGTCCAAAAATTTTGAAGAGTATTTTAGTAAATCTAAATATATTTAACTCTGAACTTAACTCACCTCCACTCTAGGGACCAAACGTATTACATTCGTGCAAATTATTGGATTAAACATTTAATTTCTCAATTCATGGGACCAAAACTGAAATCTGAGCAAACCACAGGGACCCTTCGTGTAATTAGTCTCGTGACTTTCCGTCCCCGCTTGATTTTTTTTTCAAGCTCAGCCGCTGGTCGAATAACATGTACATTTGATTTGTTTTAATTAGTAGTTGGAATTTCGCTTCTGTACCACAATGTTAGGAAAAAATTAATAATGTTTTTAATAACACATTCTTCACCCTAACTTTTAAACTCAGCATTCATAATATATTCACTATTTTTTGTGAGGGGGTATCCCTAATGTTTGGTGTAAGTCGTTATGAGTGAAGGAGAGAGAATAAATTACTCCTCAACCATATATGTGATTAAAAATATGTAGATGAAGATTTTGATGGAGAAGAAAAGAAAACATAATTATGTATTTTAATATTTTTTAAAAGTGATTGTTAGTTAATAAGTGATAAAGATAATAACAAAAGTATAAAAATTTTTATTTAATGATGATATAATAATACATCCTCGTCATCCAGTTCATTGAACATACTATTGCAAAAGGTACAAAAATTTACTATTAAAGGAAATGTATAGCAAATGCTTCCTTGACTTTAGTTTAACTAAAACTTAAATTCCAAGTAGTTGAGGAAATACTTTCAGCCATTAAAAAAACATAATAATTTCTAGAAAACAAAAGGGCTAGCATTACTTGGAAGAGCTTAATCTTTATATTCATCTTCGTTTTTTATGCTGTGAAAATAAAAAAGATGACCTATGCATGGTCATGGACGGATGATGTTATTCCGTTTGTTGCCATGTTAATGATTACATGTTTGAGTATGGCAGTGTTAACGATAGTTAAAGCAGCGATGAACGATGGTATGAGTAGTATTGTTTATGTTAGTTACCATAACACTCTCGGGACATTTGTTCTTCTTCCATTTTTCATCGTTCGTATCCTCAGGTTCACAATCCTATTCCTGAATTTTAATTGTTTTTTTTTTATGTCGCAAAGAAAGTACCAATTATTTTACTTTGTGACTGTACAGAAAAGTTGATCGCCCACCACTCACTTTTCGTATTTTGTTTAAATTCTTCATACTTGGCCTTTTCGGTTAAGAGATCGCGTCCATTGTGAAAGTTTTGCAAGATGTTTGACTCTATTTTACAAATTAAAATCTGTTTTTTGTTTTTTGTTTTTATAAATATTTTACAAGTTCACATAGATGGTTTGTATTTAGGATTTGTCTTTCCGAGGTACTTGTGTATATCGGTGTTTCCTACAGCTCTCCAACCATGATGGGTGCCATCTCAAACTTGGCTCCTGGGGTTACATTCTTGATTGCGGTATTTTTCAGGTCAGGACTATATGTTTAATTTTATTTTTTTTTACTAACGGCCTCTAGCCTTGTGGTTACTTGGTTGACTTCTCTATGAGAAATATTGGGTTTGAATCCTAGCTGAGGTATAATGTAAACTCAATTGGTTTACTTAGTTGTGGGCTTTTTCCCCGATGTTGGTATCAACATACACGCTTAGAGCGCCAAATACTGAGCACCCTTGGAATCCCATCTTGGGTCTATGTTTTCCCAGTTGTTCAAAAAATAAATCAAAATATGTTCACTTTATTTGAAATTAGAAAGGGTCTAAGGCATATTCTTAGGACCACCGTGTGACCCTCATGTCATTTTTTTTTTCAATTATAGCATATCATATATGCTTTGTAATCTATACTTCTTTATAATGGAAATAAGAAAGAGAAAATGAAATCTCTTAAATTTAAGATATGTACACTAAACTAAGCACAATATACAAGTACTTGATACACAAATTTCTTGAACTCACAAAATGACAAACCGGTTCAATTTTTGAATTCACCTGAAATTCCAAAAATATACGTACCCTATCTAGCATTTGGTTTCAAATTTTGAATTCACTAATACCGAATACACACTCACCTTCATCTCTCCTTCTATATTTCCTCTCAAGCAGTGGCGTACGCGGATGGATTGAAGGCGATGGCTGGTGTGTTTTTCCATCACTTCTTTTCCTTAATCGAAACTACTACTTCCATTATCACATCAAATTTTTTGTTTTGCTTGGTGAGCAATGCAGGTGTTGGCTTAACCGCAACAACAGCCTCCTTGACGGCCCTAACCACCCCAAGTTGCGGGACGGTGGCCAAAACCAAACGTATGTCTGATGGCGGTGACACAAAAGCGCTGGCGTTAGTATAGGTGGAGCAGTAAACCCTAGCGACGAGGGTTGCGTGGCTGAGTTTGATTTGGGTATCGATTTAGTCTAGAATGATTGTTTGCACCTGAGTTTGATTTAGGTATCAATTTCTTACTTATTTGGATCTAAGTTTGATTTGATATCCATTTGTTTTTTGGCTTATTCTTTGTTTTGCGTTATGCACGGTATTTCTAATTTGATATCTATTTCTTGTTTTTCTATATTTGGGTATCGATGTAGTGTCACTGATGAACATGTGAGGTTGCTTCCTTTTTAGGTCATTACATTAAAGAGGAAGGAAACACCACTTATGGAGTTAAATAAAAATGAGATCCAAGGAATCTCTCACTTATTCGCATCTTTGCAAGGGGCATCTCTTTGGGTTACTCGAAAGTGAGTAAAATCTTTTGATTTAAATGGATTCATATGATCGTTCAGTTACAATGATGATCCCTATGCATTGAATGGAAAACTGTAATTATCATGAAAGGAGTAAAATCTTTTAATTTAAATGGATTCATGTGATCTTTTTATATAGAGGCATATCTAATGGTAGATGCAAGGTGGCTGGTTAGTTATGCCATACGTTTTTAGAAAAATGTGCTAAAAGATTGAACTTGATAATTATTTTTGGGAACAACTTATAGTTTATTCTTGATGCTAACAGCACCTGTAAATACGACAAGGGCTTGATGGTAAGAGTCTGGTTAAAATGCTCACAAACAGGAATAAAAGGAGGAACATCAACCGTATATTAATTCCAGTAGAATTTCACATGGTTTTTAATAGTTAGTTTTGTAATGCACTTATTTATCAAAATTGGTCTAAAGAAATTATAAATTTGGTGAACTTCTGAAACAGATGACTGATGTTCATGGACAGCAAAATGGTTTACTTTTGTCTATGCAGGTAACAAGTCGGTTTCACCTGTTCGTTTACCCGGTTGACTCTAAGGAAAAACCAGCGTTTTAGAAAGGTATTCTTACTTATTAATCAATTATTAGTTATTTAATATGATCATTTGTTCAATAAATCAAAATATATAACAAACAAATATAAGCAATCGTTAACGTGTTATGAAGTGGATTTGATTATTATTTGAGTATAAGAATGCTAAAGTTTCTGAATTTAGGAGTGCATTTTCTGTCACTGATAGAAAGAAAGATGGTTTTATATACATTTAAGTCCTATCTTTAGTCGCTATCAAGTTTTGTTTTTTATAAGATGTTGCAGAAGGAGATAGACACCTCTGCCGGTTTGCTGTTAAAAAACTAAAAAAGATACCTCTTATGGGGATAGTTTTCTTTTCTCTTTTCTTTTGCATATTTTCTTTGAAGGTTTTTCAATAAATTTTGACTTAACCTATTTTTCAACATCTTTATTTTCAGTTTACGTATCTCTTTTATTTTTGTAACTTCTTCTACGTATCCATTTGGGATGCAAAATATTACATCAATGTTGATAATGATGTTCGTAAGGTAACTTTGACCTCTCTTTTGTTGAAGTCCACTTTTAAAAGTCAATGAATTATTCTTAAATCTTAAATAAAAGCTAACTTTACTTTGGTTATGGATGAAGATTAATCGAGAGACATGGTTTTTATGAATCGGAACTTTACATATTAAACCCATAATTACAATTGTTGTATAACCAGAGAACTATAAATATGATATATGTATTATAAAAATTGTTTGTTTATGTGATTTGTAGTAAAGCTAAAATTCACTGCCAAGCGCAATATGTGTTTTTGACTGCCTCAGCTTATCGTACTTTTTTTTGGTTTATTTATCAGTACCATTGGATTTCCGTCCCCATGTACTGTGTCTGTGTAAGTGATTTTGATATAAGGGTGTGTCCCTTTGGTTAGACAAGAAATTTTACTACTATAGGTAAGATTTTATACCTTTTTTTGAATTGGTTCGTCAAAGAGGGGTGCAAAAAACACTCGAGAGGTGTGTCGGGATTAAATATATTTTGTGATCGGGTTTTGGTAATTGGGATCGTGTTGAATTAGCGGGGCAACGTCCATTTTTACTGGTTTTAGCTATAAAAAACACTGATCTTTTGGTTATATACAGGTTTTAGATGCTAGCAAGAATATAACACCGAAGGGCTTTCCAGTTTTACCCTCCTTTAAGGCACGTTCACTTTTATAATTCACATCCATCTATGTAAATTAAAAGAATCCAAGGTCCACTTAATTGGCATTACTTGGTGTCATTTTTTTTTTTTTGTTTTTCTTCTTTTACAATAGCAACAAAGTTGTCATATCATACATTATATAATTGTAATATTGTGTGTAATATTCTATGGAATGGTATGTCACAACATAAAATGAATGTATCAAGAGACTTTTTTGCACTTAAATTTTGGCTTACAATTTCGGGGTTGATTGACCTGTTTTTTTTTTCTTTCTAGATTTGCAGTCACATGCTATAGCTTGGGAACTTTGAGGACAATGAGTGATGGATGAACTTCTTTGCTTATCCCATAATTTTAGGCCAAATTGAATCCAGGGGAGGATGTATAATTGGAGTTAATGTGTAATTTATTTTTTAATAACCTTTTCATTTAGTTGTACCAATATCTAATTTATGCCTAAGTGTTAACATTGTAAGTACATATTGTTTTGAGTGTGTGTGGGTTTAAAGCACCCAACTTATTTAATATTATGTTTCTGTCTGATTTTTTTTTATTTAAGACATGTTAGCTAATGCACTGATGCTACGAATACGAAACTCACAGAAAGATTGTACAAAATATAACAAGACGATTTGATGAGCTAACTAGACGAAGAGTAATGCTTTGTAAAATGTCGTCGCCGCAGCATCGCGCGGGCATCCAACTAGTACTATATTATATACATACACAATGTATGTACCATATTCGAACACTCTCCGTCATTAACATGGTGTGCCCGAACTCATTACATGATTAACGATTGGACTTGTACGCTCCACCCATGTTTAAAAAATTAGGAAAGTTATTTAGTTTAAATGTTTAATATAAACCACGATAAATTATATAAAAATGTTAACATCGCTAACGTTAGGCGTCCATGACAGGTGCACCCAGCCCCCATGGCCCAGGACGTGGGAAGCAATGGTATCTTTCAGAAGCCAGGCTTCCTTAGGGTAGAAGGAGCGGTCTTTGGCTACTTCAATCGGCTATTATTGTGGATCGGTTACATGGCCGCCAGTATCATGGGTTAGACCCATCGGCAAGTTTTGTGGTTGTACGCGGGTAGTTTTTGCCGAGTCGGCAAGGTGAGCTTGTGGTTAAAATTTGACTGTTGGGGAATAAAAAGTGGGAGGTAGTGGGAGGATACCTTTGCCACTAATAGAGGGTACTTGGAGGGTAGTTGAAGCATTTGACGTGACATAATTTAATTGGGTAATTTGGAAGAGTAGTTTTGTTTGGGAGGGTACCACTCCCTCCACCCTTAGCGATAAGTCTTGTTGGCTGTGAGATTTGCCTCTGCTCAACCTCACACTTCCCATATTTCCCCCAAATCTCACCACTATAATCATTGCCCAAAAGTTTTTTTTTTTTTGAACAGCAGATAGTCTCACGTGCTAGCCACCGGGAACCGGCGATGTAGCCAAGGTCGATTCCTCGACCTCCGTGAGACCGTACCCCCCAGATAAGCGGGAACCGGATGGAATCCGTAAAGCCTCTTCCCTGCTCAAGTTTGAACCGGTGACCTCTATCTGAAGTTCACTTTCTCCCCGCTATAGGAAATTGCCCAAAGCATTGCTCTGGACAAAATTTGAACCTGAGACCTTCCAAAGGGAGAGCCTCAAGTTCACACCTTATCCTAACCACTTGAGCTAGGAATCATTGGTTATAGGAAAATTAGATTTTAATAATTCAAACTATGACACATTGGCCAATAATAATCCAAACTATAACTTTGGCTATAAATAATCCCAACTATCAGTTTGTTTGTCAATACCAATCACATTAACAAAATTATCAAGGATTTTCACTTGATTTACAAATGATTTTTACTCGATTTTGCTAATATGTTTTTGTATTTTGTTTATAATTGTTATTTTGATAGAAATTGAGAGAAAATCAGGTAGATATGATTCATGGCTAAGGTGATAGTTCGAATTATTATTATCTAATGTGTCATAGTTTGGATTATTAAAATCCAATTTGTCTTGATTATATTGTATTATATTTATTTTTTTTGAATAGCAAATTTATTACTCATACATTACACCAAATACACCTCTAGCAAAAGTTGAACCCTTGATCTCCTTTCTAAGAGGCATAAGTCTCTACCAAGTACGCTAGTCTCACGTTGACATATATTGTATTATATAATAAAGCTCTTATAATAATGTAACTTTTTGAAGGTGTGAACATCAGGGATTACCTTGGTAAATGTACCACCTTCCACCAAAAAAATTGAAACGTGTGGACCCAACCTATCCGGATGAGAAGAAATTACACTTGTAAACCTTTTGATTCAACTCGAAATAAATTTGCTACACGCGGCGATTTAACTCATGACTTCTTTAGAGCATTCACGTATGGTATTGTAAAAAGTATCTAATTGAGATACTTATATTATAAAGATTAATTGAAATAAATAACAATTCTACGTAAAACTGTAAAGTCATAAAAAAGAACATTTCTAAGTAAAACTTTTTAAACATAAAAAACCTTTTGATTTAGAAACGTTAAAGAAATCTAAAGTATTCATTTTTTTATCATTAACATTTTGAAAATGGTTATTATAAAATATTTTGAAAGAATTAAAATACATACAAAAAATTTAGTTAAAAAGAGTTTTCTAGAAGTTCTAAAGAAATTATTTCTAAAAGAATTTAAAAGGCATTTAAAGGCTCTTTTGTGAAATACGCAATAAGAATAATAGTGAAAAAAAAAATAATAAAAAAAACACTCATTTTGGTGAGTAATTTCTCAAGTATACCTTTTGGGTAAATAATTTTGTTAACTACACTCTTTTAAAAAAAACTCACAAATATAGAGAAAATTGATACATTCACTAAATAAATAAAAACATTGTTAATTAAATTAAATAGTAGAGAGAAAAAAATAATGATAAACGTATAAAAATATTATTTAATATAATAGGAGATATAAAAGTAATGATAACTATATAAAAATTATTATTTACTGAGAGATATTTGTCCCAATGGTACCATGGGTACTTCCTAAGTGGGAGGTCCCAGGTTGGACTCTCATTCGAAGTAAAAAAAAATATTTTGGGTTCGGTTTTCGGTTACATTATCGGTTAGGGGTGTTCAGAAAAACCGTAAACCGTTTAAAACCGTTAACCAAACCGTAACCGTAACCAGGAAAAACCGAACCGAATTTCTATTACGGTTTACGGTTTGGTTTCTAACCGTAACCGAATTTCTAATACGGTTTACGGT
>WOUH02024745.1:0-14038 GCA_009936405.2 Stevia rebaudiana
GTTTCTCAAATCAAAGCATATCAACAGTTGTAAGTCATTGATGAGGGATGTTTCTCAACGGTCCGGCCCTTCATTAATTCACGGATCGCGGACCTACATAAATTCCCGGGTCGCGGGTCGGTTCGTTTTTAAGTTTCCTGTGTGGGTTTTATTCGTTTTACTTACTATCCTCTATACACAAGTAACATATGATTTTATTAATAATTGACATAACACAAACAAACAAACGTAGTAGATTCTCACTAAATCGTATAGTCTGGGGAGGGTAAGATGAAGACAAACCTTACCACTATCCCGATTGACATGTAAACTCTAAACTACTAGCTGACACTTCTTATCATTGACATGTTAACTCGATCTAAACAACCAACATATGGTTTTATTAAACTCCAAGCTAGTTAAAATCCAGAAATAATTTGCATCAACATAAAGAGATCAAACTACAACAATTACATACGGCTTCAACAACAAGCAAGGTAGACACCGGTTGATCATGACCTAACAACCGCCTCAAAGTCTCTAAATGATCAGTTATTTTGAAGGGCCAAAGATGATAGAATTGAAGAAACTGCTGAACTTAAGAATGCGATTAGAAGAAATCCAGCAGATACATAACCCAAGTTGAAGAAGTGATCAAGCTTTGATCTAAAGACAGAAAATATTGTTACACCATATAACTCAAAATTGTCATCCAAACGATCAGTGCTCTTTTTCAAATCTAATGTAGCACCAAATGCCGCACCAACACCTGTAGCTAGTAGGGATAATAGAAACTGCAAATAACCGTTAATCAACATAACATTTGTTGTGAATTTAAGGTATAAAACAGATTTGCACTTTACTAGTAAAAAATTATAAAAAGACTTCCAATGGCTTTGCTTTTTTGGAAGCTTTTTGAATGTTAGAGGTTATTAACTATATGTAAAACTATTGCTTCAATATTGTGGTATTTTTCTTGGATCATGTACAATATAATTATGCTTTTGTGGAATTATATTAAGGGAAAATGTCACATAATTGTAACAAACTTTCAAAAGTGTTCTAATTTGGTAACTGATGCATCTTTTTTCTAGACTGGGTCACTAAACCTTCAAATCGGGTAATCATCGACTTTTGTTTGTTTCAAGAAAGTAATGAAAGATAAGATATTGGAGTTGAAAGTTTTAATTTATGTAATTATATTGAATTTTTTTCTAAAAAACTGGTTATTTCATTTAAAAAGTAGAAAAAATAAACTAAAATTCATGTCATCGCTCCATATTAACATAAAAAACAAAAAGTATACTTTCTAATCAAAACAAAAAGAAGCATACAAAAAAAAAAAATCATGTTAAAACCTATAATTTAAATAAAACATGAAAGTTGAATAACTTAATTGGAACACTTTTTAAACTTGAATGACTATTCTACAAAGTTACCCCTATATTAAAGTATGATACATGCAATCTAAAAGACAAGTAATTAAAACCTTGTCACCATAAAAGATGATCATGGGGAGTCTATTGCCCGTTGTAATACTTTTACCCGCGGCTAATTGGTAGATTTCAAAGGGTACTTGAACACATGTGTACGATAAACCTATCACTATAACAGACATCATGTACCTGCCCATAGAGATACATAAAATTCCCAAATGTGTAAGTGTTTATTTGGCGCAAAAACATTAGTTCGTGGCCACGATTATTTGTTTGTTTGCATATAAAAAGAGTTATTTATTACCGATAAGCGTAGATATTGTTGAAATCAACTTCCGTGCTGATATAGATATCTTTAATAGTAACACTATTAGATGCTAGAACAATGAGCGACACTAAGAGGCATAACCAAGTAACAACCCTGACAGTTAGCGAGGCAATGGCGAATACTTGCGTGTGAGATGTGTGTGACTCAGAGTTGTTAAGAATTTCAACCCCGCTATGATCCTCAGTTTGCGGTATCTCAGTAAGCTGAATTTGAGTATGAGCGACCGGCTTGTCAGGTTGAGACGGAGGTTGTTGATCAGGTCGAGCCATTTGTTTGAGGTCAACTGGTGTACATCTTGCTATATATGTATAATTATGTTAAGGAACAATCATCAAGTCAATATCAACATCATTAATTTAATTTCTCATGTTAAGAACCAAGAATTAAACGCCAAATTACATATTTAACTCCGTTTTAGTATAAAGATTTCCACCTACATATGTTTGAAACAAGGAATTGATGAGCATTGATTTATTGTTGTTTGTATGTGTTAGTTGGCTTTGACATCCTCGGAACCCTTAAAATACTTACATTGTTTACCACATGCATCTTTATCTTGTTACTTCTTAGATGGCCCAAATAAGTAAAATATTTATGCTATTCTTTAGTCGTCATATTAATAATCGAGATCATATAGACATTTTGACTAACTATTTTACTGTAATAGACATCGTTTTTAACCTATCAAATAATAGACATCATCAATCAAATTGTGACATAGGCTCTCTCAGACAGCAGTCTCTCTATTCATACAGGGTAGAGGTAAGGCTTGTCTTCATCTTACCTTCCTCAGACCTTACATTTAAGTGAGGTATACTAAGTACGATATGATATGATGATGCTCTCTCTCCAAGCGGTTACTAGCCGATTTTTTTAATAGGTTAAAAACATGTGGGCTTACATATTCATCAATCAAAACAACCCATGTGAGAATGCTATAACAGGGTAGATAGTAGCCATTCCTCGACCCGGTTTTGTGATCTAGCCGGCGGTTTGGGTGATTTAGCCGGTGAACATCAGAATCTTGAATATTTCAGCATATAGAGATAGAATTAAAAGTTAATTATTATTATCCTAACTGCACATGAAATCTAAAGGATAAGTCTATCCTTCTCCATTAATATTCTAGCATATTCTATTTCTCAAGGTTTATGTTATTTTAATTAATCACATTTATTACACAAATATTCCAGGTTGTAAATTTCTATGAGTAGTCTCTAGATTTTACATCTACGTTTTATGCATATGTTTTTCTATAACAAGAAATAAAATAAATAAAATTACTAAATAAATTAGAGAAGTACATAAACATTTAAATTTTCATACTAGTTATTATTATATAAATTGACTAAAGCACGTGTGGGGTCGCTGTCTACTAATCAAAACATGCCATGTGATGGGCAGTTACCTTGGATGATCGAGCCGGTGGTTTGGGTGATGCATCGATAACTTAGTGTTACGTGCTTTTTAGAAACACGTTATTAGATGTTAATTATATTAAAATTGCACCGATATATTTATAATTATATTATTCTTAATTTCTTTTTATATTTTTGTAGGGTTATGAAGAAAAAAAGTTAAAACGAAGAAATTAAGGTTCACTTGAGAGAAAAAAAAAATATCATAAAGAGGTCAAGCCTCAAACCGTTTTGATGCAATATTATTTTCCACTTGGAGAAAAGGAAAATAAAAGAAGAAAAGTAGAAAATGATGTTATCTTGGTTTCTATTCCTCTCCTAAGAAATCGAAAATGCAAGTGACTAATTGGGCTTTGGTTAAGTCAATGTGATTGGGTAATCCCGGAAAGATTAATAAAATTGCAATCAAACTAACATGGGCTGAAAAAGATCAAGTGGGCTTCAACTATATAAAGAGTTGGTTGGACTTTAAAGCTTTTGTTAGTGATTTAATTGGGCTAGAGTTTACGTCTTATGTGGCCCATAAGAATAAAGGGACGGAACATCAAGGGGAAATTGAGGACACAATTACCCATAATGAAGATCGAATAAGGCAATTGTCATGTAAACCCTAAATTACCAACTGACCCTTTTTCTCATTGAGATGTAAATTACTCGATCTAAAAAAGCAACATATGATTTTATTAAACTCCAAGCTAGTGAAAATCTAGAAAATACTTTGCAGCCACATAAAGATATCGATCTACAACAATTACATACAGGAAGCAAGACAGACACCGGTTGATCATGACCTAATTAACAACCACCTCAACGTCTCTGAATGATCAGTTCTTTTGAAGGGCCAAAGAAGATAGAATTGAAGAAGCTACTGAGCTTAAGAATGCAATTAGAAGAAATCCAGCAGATACATAAGCCAAGTTGAAGAAGTTATCAAGCTTAGATCTATATATTGAAAATAATGTTACACCATCTGACACAAAAGTGTCATCCAACTCATCATAGGTCTTCTTCAAATCTAATGTGGCACCAAATGCCGCACCAACACCTGTGGCTAGTAGGGATAGTAGAAACTGCAAACAACATTTAATCGATATAAACACTTAGGGGTTATTTGTTTATCTCTTAACAGACTCTTAATGGTTCAGACCTCTTACTGGTTCAATACTTAATGGTTCAGACTGTTTGTTTCACTAGCAGGTGCCTGAATGATTCATACATTTGCCTCTGAATGGTTAAGCATTATACTGAGTCTGAATGGTTAGAACATTTTATCAGAATTGGTCAGACATTTGCCTCTAAATGGCTAAGCATTATATTGGCTCTTAATGTTTCAGACCAATTAGTAATTCAGTACTTAATGATTCAGACCTTTTACTGGTTTAGCACTTATCCATTCAGAAGTTGCCAAAGAGTCCCTTGATGTCTAATTTTATTATGGGGGCCGAAAATAGTCTAACCAAATTACCTGATCCGATCTGAACCTGAGTAAGCTTAATACAGTCGGGATTAATCGGGTCAAAATATATTAGCTGGGTTAATCATGTTGACCTGATTAACCCACAATGTTATTAGGTTTGGGTTTCTGGTTTGCTTTTAAAAATTAATCAGGTTTGGGTCAACCTGAATATATAAGGAGAAAGAAAAATAAATATAGTATTTGTAAAACCCATTTAGTCTTTTGTTTATCATTTTGAACTTGTTTGAAAATTTAATTTTACAATTTTGAACTTATTTGACAATCTATTTTTAAGTTTTAATCAAAGAATTAACTAAACCAGTAACGATAAGGATGTGTATATCAAATCAAAATCTATCTTCTAAATTGGATAATATACCATATAATTATGCTTTTGTGAAATTATATGAAATATGCATATAGAAAGGAAAATAATTAACCTTGTCACCATAAAAGATGATCTTTGGAAGCATATTGCTGGTTGTAATACTTTTACCCGTGGCTAATTGGTAGATTTCAAAGGGTACTTGAACACATGTATACGCAAAACCTATCACTATAACAGACATCATGTACCTGCCCATAGAGACATATATGTATTCCCAAATGTGTAAGTGTTTTTCTGCGTGAAGGCAGTAATTTTTTTCCCATTCCATTGTTCTTAAAACCAACTTTGGTTTTAGGTGTTCCGCTATCTCACATAGCTGATGTGGATGACGTGGCATAAAGTAAGCTGAGATCCACTTCCTCAACGAGTGAGAATTGGTTTGATTGTATATTCTTAGTAAAGTCTATTACTAGCTCCTGCAAAGTTATGTCATGACACCCACATCCTTATTTTGAGATAGTGGATATCACCCCACATCCGCTACGTGAGACAGCGAAACACCTAAAACTAAAAGTGTTTTAAAAAATGTCTAGCTAGAAACCATTTGGTATATATAAAAATTTCTAGTAGTTTGAGGTAATGATTATTAATTTGTTTGCTGATAAAAAGGGTTATATACCTATAAGCATAGATATCGTGGAATTCCACTTTCGTGTCGGTAATGGTTGCAGTATTAGATGCTAGAACGATGAGTGAGGCCAAGAGGCATAACCAAGTAACAACCCTAATCGTTAATGAGACAATTGCAAGTACTTGCACTGTGCGTATGGGCGTGTGCGAAGTGTGAGAGTCGGAGTTATTAAGAATAATGACCTGACTATGATCATCAATTTGGGGTATCTCAGGAAGCTGAATTTGAGTATGAGCGAGCGGCTCATCAGGTTGAGACGGAGGCTGCAGATCAGGTCGTGCCATTGTGTTTGATGTCAACTAGTGTACATCCTGCATGCAATTTATGCAAAGGAACAATTATTAAGTCAATATCAACATCAATAATTACAAATTTTCAAGCTAAGTTCCAAGAGATAAAGGCCAAATTACGTCATTAAACAATATATGTATGTTTAATTTAAATTATCTGATGTTATAGGATAAATTAAGGTGGAGCGATTTGCCAACACCATGAAGATCACAACCCAACTTTTGTAGACATAAGCGAGAAAGAGAGACAAGCAAACCGTTTGATGATTCCCAATAGAGAGAAACATAAACAACCTTAAAGCGAATCCGGTTGAACATATTGGTGGCATCGTTATATTTGAAGTAGTTTTTATAATTTATTTGTGTGTGTTTAGTGTCTGAAATAATAATTTCATTAATAGTAGAATTTTAGTTTATAATTATTATTTTTTTGTTAAGTAATCATTAGAAGCTGAATCATCTTTACATGGGTATTACACTTTTGATGGTGAGTTTTAGACGTGTCACGCATGCGTCACGTAGAAGAGAATGTTGCTTACTTGGGTGGGTAATCGATCACTTTGGAGTGTAATAAATAAGGTTAATAGTGATTGGTAAAAAGTAGAAATGTAACATGATATATTCTAATTAGTTAAATAATATATGAAAATAAAAAAAAATGTGCACATCCGCAATCGACCCCACTCACTCTTGTTCCACTCACGCCCAGTCACTTGCAGATTCGATGTTTGGGGGCGTGAGAGGCCATGTGACACCCTCACGCTCATGTGATACTACACATGGTCTTAGCGTGAGTGATCAACGTGAGTGTGATCACTCGACTTCAAAAAGAATAGCTAGCTACATGAGAATGATGTAGCAACACTTTCTAGTTATCATTATCTGGGTAGTACATATAGCCTTATGATGATTGATACCACTCATTACTTCATTAGTATGTAACTAAAATACATTAATCAAAATTTTAATCTATTCTTATAAATGGACAGCCATGCTTACATGAAACATGTCCGTTTTCTTTTGCATATAAATTAGAATATTTGTGAAAAGTGATTGCTAAATGGCTTGTTGTAACTTGTTTATTCTCATATGGATTATAGACAGTGACCTCGTGTACGTCCAAAAAATAATGCCAAATATGCTTCGTAGTTTACAACAAAACTTTGTATCAATAAATAAGAGGTCAACTAATACAACCCGCGCTCTATTTGTTGTTTATGCTTGGAGAAATAGTGTAGAGTTGTGACATTCGAAACAAGATAACAAAATGATATAAATTATATATATGTTACGTACGTAGGTTTTGCGTGTGTACTACAAATTATATTGATAAATATTCTTCGTAATTTCCCACAAAATTTATGCCAACAGTCAACCAAAACAGCCTACTCTTTCCTACTTGGGTGTTTAGGTAGCGTTTTGATATACGTACATGAATAAAAACCGAATGAAATGAGCCATTTTGTTAGAATGAAAAAAAAAATAACCACATATTCCTTCTCTTTTAATTTACTGTATTTTGAATCGTAATTTACTCGTACTCTCAAATCACTTCAAATAATCTACCACTTGCCTGCATTTGAACTCATAACCTCCTTTCAAAGAGGCATTGTCTCAACCAAGTAGGCTAGTCTCACCTTAGCTTCTTCTCTTTTAATAATTTTTATTCTGTGGGGACGAGAATATTATTTTTCATTCATTTACTTAAGGAAATGATTTGATCAATAGTTTGACCCGTTACAGACCCATAATCAAAACAATAACCTGACTCATGACTCGAACCATTGGCCAACCCAAGATACAAACCATTACCTGACCCATGATTAAGAAAGTCAACAAAAGTGGTCATTACTAAAGTACCTTTCAACAACAAGTTGTAATAACAACCATTAGTTATGATCTAATTTCTTACACTTCTTATTTCAAGCCTTGTTTTTAGTATAGCTTGACCCTAATATAGAAATGATTAATTATACTGAACTAGAAAACTTACTTGCGCGTTGCGGCTGGATAATAAGATTTAAACTTGTGCGTTGTAGTGTTTGATTTCTCTACTTTTCTTGTGTGATTTCACTGGGTATGTTTGTTTGTTTGTTTCGTTGTAGTGTTTGATTAAGGAATTAGAAAAATATGTATAAAACACTATTATGTTCCGTACGTACTTGTATACTAACTTTAATTAAGGAACGAAAGAGGTAGATTTAAAACCTTAAAAATCCGGTTCGTTTCAAAAAAGTTTATGTCAAAACACAGATCAACTCAAATGTATACCGATCAAAAGTAAATAATAAGATAATAAATAATTTAGTTATTTTTAGTTAAAGAACGAAATGGGAGAACTTAAAACCTTAGAAAACTTAAGGGTCAAAATGACATTTTACAAAGTTTTTAAAAACTTGAGGGGGTATAACTCTAAAGATTGAAACTTAAGGGGGCAACTTATTGGTGGGTGTATATATAATTTGAAGGAAAGAAAACAAAAACTTTCATAAAAATAACTATCAACCAAAAAGTGTAAACTGGAAACAAAAAAAACACACAAATTAATGAAGAAATAGTTAATTAATAAAAGTGGGTTTTTAATTAGAACAATAAACAAAAATTAAACTTTCAAATAAGCATCATTCAAAGCATGTAAATGGAAAACAAAAACCGGATTAATGTGAGACAGTACGTCACCGAAAATGCACAGGAGTTTTATGATCGAGTTACAAGTTTAACATTTTATTGAGTGTATATCGATCTTCTTTGTTTGACTTTCGGATTAAATATATAGTACGCGTTTTAGGTGTACATATGACAAAATTATGTTTCTATAAGACTACAATTATACGCTCGATGATATATGCAAGAACACATCAGCAAGTGATAACAAATTTCAAAGCAAAAGAAAATGGCAGACATCAATTACGAAGAACCAAAAGCGTCAAAGTTCCCAATTGCGAAATTAGCACTAAGAGTTACTACATTGGTTACTCTTGCAGTATCAATGAGTCTATTGAGGTCAAATAGTGTAACCTACGATAGGGGTCCGATTCGAGAAACCTTCGATTTCAAGGCGGTTAAAACTTATCAGTATGAACAACTTCTTTTGGAAACTATCTTAACAAATGTTTATTTTTTACTTTTTGAGTTATTGGGTTTTAATAATTCTAACTATAGGTATTGATCGTTGTCACTCTCAACTATCACTTTAACTCTCGTCACTCCCAACGTAACACTTTGTTTGATGTGGCACTCCGGAGGTATTTGCCATGTCGGATCCACGTTGGATCCAAGTCGATTCCACATCAGATTCGGAGTGCCACAACAAACAGAGTGTTAAGTTAGGAATGGTGGGAGTCAAAGTGATAATTGGGAGTGACAACGCTCAATACCATATATTGGGAGTGTTAAAATCCAATAACCCTTATTTTTTTCTTTGCAATGTTACTATTTTTATTATTCCACTAGAAATTATCATAAAGTTAATTAAAGGAAATTAATTCTCAATCGCAGGTATGTCTTCTTTGGAACAGTTGCAGGATTCTTCTACACTTTGTTACAGCTTCCTTTTGATTTGTATATCTTTTTCAGAAAGAAACGGCTCATTAACAATCATGCTTTCCTCATGCTTGATTATTATGGTGACAAGGTTCGTCATAAGTGATATTGATGAATATAAGGTTGCATTAGATCGATATAATGCAACGCCACCTAATGCAACTTTTTATGACAAATAAAAGTTGCGGCTTATTTTTTAGTAGAAACAAAGATTACAACTGATAACTATGGTAAATAGGCTTATTTTTTAGTAGAAACAAAGATTACGACTGATAACTATGGTCTATGGTCTATCATTAAGAAATTGATGAGATACAAGTATTCCATCATAATATCTCTACATATGTGCTTTAGTTTGTGCATAATCGGTCACTAGAGGTGTACAAACCAAATTTTTTTCAAACTGGCTCAGGTTAGGAACCAAATCGGTTTCAAGGGGCGTTGGTTCAAACCGGTTCGGTTTTCAAATCGGTTCCGGGTTTAGCATGACCGAATCTCCCAAACCGGTTGGTAACAATTTTGGACTGGTTTGGACCACCGGTTTAGTACCGGTTTGGAAGTACCGGGTCACGAACCTTCAAAACCGGTTTGTAGTTCCAGGGTAAGGAACTGGCCAGGTAGGAACCAACGAGTAGGGTCAGTTTGGAAAACGGTTTGGCCCAAACCAGTTCAGGGACATCTCTATCGGTCACTATAGTTAAAGCCCACACGTAAAGACAAAAACTTTAAGAGCTTGAGAAGTTGTATAGGAGGGCCAAAAGTCATGTAACCCATAACTTTTGTCCTATCGGGACGTCGATTCGGGTAAGGTAAAAAAAAGGAAGGACATATGGGCCTTCCATGTTATCAAGCCCAATTACAAAATTCACAATCGGGTCTCTAAGAGCCCAATTACTTTTCAAGTAGAATTCACCCAAAAACAAGCCATTAGAAATCCAAGGTCAATTTCGGTCGGTTTTTGGCGTTCTATAAAACTCAATGGGGCCAAACTCAATACACAATACGTATAAAGTTTTCAGGCGAAAAACACGTAAATTTACACATCTCAGCTAAAAACTCAAAGGCACCGGTAACATATAGTGTTTTTGTACATTCTAAAAATCTATCCAGCTAATGTTAACTTCTGGTGCATGCATAATGTTTAGGTTTGCATGTTATTACTAGCAACAACTGTTGGATCGTTATTTGGTGCAACAATTCAGACAAACGATGGTGCTCAACAAGTACGAGGATTTGGTAGAGAGTACAATGATGCCACCGACTATCGTTCAAAAATGAAAGAATATTGCATGTTGGCTAATATATCAGGAGTTTTTCTTCTCATTGGATCCTTTTGTTCAGTTATAACTTCAGACATCTCTTCTAAAGCCCTAGCAAAATGAATAATGATTTAACGAATCCATTTTAATCACAATCCATTATGTAACGTTTTATAGAAACAAAGCATGTAATCAATGATTATATTGAAATTATCTTTTGAGATGAAAGTTGTAGTAATAAGTGTATCTTGATTTGATGTTACATTTTTTATTTGTTCTTAACAATACAAGGTTTGGCTCATTAGCAATCAAAGTCTTATCTTGATTTGATGTTACATTGTTTTATTTGTTCTTACAATACAATGTTTAGCTTTCTTGATTTGATGTTACGGTTTTTTATTTGTTCTTACGAACACAATGTTTGGCTCATTAGCGATCAAGTCTGTGGGAAACTACCTCGAACTTACTATTTTTTTCTTAAGAACATAACGTTGTTTTTATTGCGGGCAAAGTAAACTTAAACACCGTTAAATACTACAGTTCTAAACGTTTATAGTTAGGACAACTAGTCAACTATTAAAGCGTTGTAAAGCTAGAAATTTAAATAAAGACAATCATGGCACTTCATGTTATTACAAGATTAATTCTGAACACCGACGAACACACGTGATGCTAATACGTTCCGATGTCCTGTAAACTTAGTATAACAACTGGCCTTTTTCCGGCAGTTGACCGATCAGATTTCGGCCTTTGACTATTTGTAATCCGGCGATACGCCATCTGTAATTTGATATTTATGTGAAATAAATAGTCGTATAATATTCTAAATTGTATTTCGATTCATTTGAGTGTATGCGGAATTTCGATATGAGCGACGGTTTAAAAGTTACACGCAAAACGGTGCAACGTTCCAGAAGCCCAAAATCCGACACCTCCTTTGGAGGTGAAACCAATGGGGTTAGATCTGGAATGGAAAATCGTGAACGTTGGTGAAAACCGCGCGCAAAACGAAGTCCGAACGAAGCGGGAAAACGCGTTTGAAGTTAACCCGACTGACCGATTGAGGCCCGGGCTTAGGTGTCTCAACGTGGGTGGTTCGGGGCCCACATGGCAGCATCACATCTCTGGTGGCATTGAGAAAGCCACGTGGCAGCGCCGCGCAGGCTCGGACACGCTGACGGGGCAACACGTGTCAGCAACAGAGTGGCTCGGCTCACTGGGAGCCTACGCGTGGCGCGCAGCCACCCCTCTCCCTCTGCGCGTGGCGCGTAGAAACCAGATTGCGGCTAGCTTCGTTTCGAAGTAAACGGCTATGCGTGGCGCGCACCGCAGGGCGAAACCCTGCGCGACACGCGTAGAAAAGCCGATCATGCCTATAAATAGAGGATTTTGAGCAGAGGTTAGTGGCACAGAAATCTCGAATCACCTTCAATTACTCTGATCCTAATTCTCTGTTGAATTCGTGTGAGGATTACCGATTCGCTCGTTAAATAGCTCGTTGATTGCAAGTATCGCGGAGGTTCTGCTCATCGATCGTTGATTCTCTTACTACCGTATTCTCTCTCTACCGTTATACCGCTTATAAGGTGATTCTCACGGCCCCTCTTTAATTAACGTTTTACTGTTTTACAATACGGGGGAGATTACATATACATGTCAGGGTTAAGACACAATGACCGTCGGGTTATTTCATAAATTATAAACATGTCATGCAAAAGTCCTCAACATTCGTACTGGACTGTTAACACGGGGTGGCAGGGTAATAATGTGTAGTACTACTGGGGGACTGATTATCCCTATGCGGTAACAACGTAACCGTTACGCGTATGCATTATTAGCTCCTTTTATATACGATTGGCAGTTATATGTGAGGCAAACACAATCACGCTTCGGTGCCAGAACTTTTATGGTAATAACAAACTTTGTAATGTTACAACTTACAGTAGCAGGTACAAATGGTATTGTGGTCTTTACGATTAAAACACTGTAACAGTTTTAATAATATCAAAACCTGTGAACTCACCAGCGTAAGCTGACCGTTTTCAAACTATATGTAATCTCAGCTGTCTAAGACATGAATGGGAATGATTCAAGGGGGACTGTTTTACTTGTTTAATACATGTTATGTAATTGTATTTGCATTCGCTATGTATTGTAACTCTGATATTCCAATGAAATGATATGATGTTTTTGGTGTAATATGTGTTGGATATTAAACCGGTTGACTCCATCCTGCAATACCGAGCGGATGACATGGCAAACCGGTCACGGAACGGTCGGAGACCGGGGGCCGGGGAGCGGGGTGTCACACACTAAGTGACCATCGCAACCACCAGTGATCCTATGCGGATAAAAAGGTAAAGAAAGAAAAAAAAACCTCAATCGAACATAAACGATAATAGAAAACCCTTAAATCGTAATAAATTGACATTAATAAGCAAAAATCTCCACCTCCAAACCTTGATTTTCATAATGAAAGTGGCGATTTGAAACCCTAGATCTCGGGACCTGTAAATCATGACAATGGTGTTGCGGTGGCAGTGGTAGCGAACGGTGAGATGGTGGTGGTGTTGGACGGTGACAGTGGTGTTCAAAGGTGAGATGGTGGTGTTCTTGAATGGTGGAGTGGTGAAGATGAAGATGCGATTACGACAATCGTGGTAGTGGTGCTGCAATGGAGATGGTGACAAACGGTGAGATAATGGTGGTGTTGGATGGTGGCAGTGACGAAAGATGAAGATACAATCGTTTGGTGAAGATGAATGATGATGGTGATGGTTAGATGAAGTTGAATGATGATGGTGATTGTTAATTGTGACATAAATATCCCTTTGTATTCTTTATTTCACAACTAGCCCCCTTATTGAATTCAAAATGACCAAAAAACCCTCATGTGAGGTTCACGTGAAGGGGGTTAACGAGATACATGAACGACGTCAGTGAGAGTGACGAAATACGCAGCATTTACAAAGCAGGGATCAAAATGGCAAAAAAAAATCATCACAAGGACCAAAATGACATATAACTAGAGATCAAAATGATAATTTACTATTAATTTTAGTATTGGTATGTTACTATTTCTAGTTTTAATGGATTGTTATTGTTAATATTAAGTTTTGTTAATAATATAATACGTGTTTTTAGTTTAATATTTTTTAGAAAGTTGAAGGTTGAACTGAGTAGTTTCATTTTGTAACATTCGTGAATTTTCCGATGTAAAAACATTTTACGGGTTCGATTTAACAAGAAGTTTATGTACAAACGTATGTAATTATTCATTTATATTCTAGACAATATGATAAAATGATAC
>WOUH02024774.1:0-14036 GCA_009936405.2 Stevia rebaudiana
TTAACGCCTATTTGGACTCCTTAGCGTCCATGAAGCAAGAATTAGCTAATGTTCAGTGTGATTATGGGAATCTGAAGCAAAAGTTGGAGAGTTATACCAACTCATCCTATGTTTTGGATCATATTTTAAAATCACAATCTTATGAAGACCATTCAAAACAAGGATTTGGGTATAACGGTTGTCCTCCACCAATGCATGACGATTACTCTAAACTCCCCGTGGAAGAAGATATCACAGCATTTGAAGTAACCGTTCCACTTACAACAGACTTCTTTGATCAAGATGACCTTCTTAATGAATCTTCCACATAATTTATCGGTTATGAGGATACCGGTTAGGTGGAAAAGGCTAAGCAATCTTTGGATCATGACGCTCCTGAAACTAATGTTTAATTTGTTAGGAAAAAAATGTTTCAAAACGAGCCTAGGGAACAGAAGCCAAAAGTTGTACATACTAAATTTGATAACCAATCTAACGTTAAAACTAATATTGGAAATCAAAACTTCCAACAAAAGTTATAAACAGTTTTTTTTTCTGGTTCTTCTAGACCTCATCAACCTCTGCGACACTTAGAGAGATTGTATTTCTTTGATTTTTGGGAAGTAGGACATCTAGCGGCCTACTGTCCCTACATTCCTCGATACGGGGATCAATTTGCGACTCCTCAAGTTTTGATAAAAACCCATTGCTCGTTCCAAGTCTCCAACTAACAAAATTTTAAACTTTGAAAAGGTCTTAAGAATTAAGAAACAAAAGAAGAATAATAAAAGGGATGAAAAGATTTTTAAACATGAAACGGTTGTTCCTTTGTCACAAACTGTCATGTCCAAGACTGATGAAGTTTTGACCCCTCAAGAAAAGTTTTATCATAAAAAGGGATACAACAGAAGTCAGGATTGGAAACCAAGGACAACGATGGAACATGAGGAACCGCTTCAAACAGAGTCTACCTCATCTAAGGATGATGGTAAATACGCTTCAAACAGGAAGTGGATTGAGATCATGATTGTTGATGATCTTGGGAGACCCAAGGCCATAAAGGCTTGGGTCCCCAATCAAGGTACTAACTTCTTTACCTTAATGTGCAGGCCGATCCAAACATACCGTCAAATAATTTTTGGATTGTTGATACAAGCGCTTCTCGTCATATGACTGGTGAACTACCTCTATTACAAGATGTCATATCAATCAAAGGTAGTTATGTCGTTTTCACTGACGACAAATGGGGTTATTACTACTTAAGGAACACTGTCAAATGGTAATGTCAGTTTTGACAAAGTCAATTACGTGAAGCAGCTTAAGAACAACCTTTTAAGCGTATCGCAAATTTGTGACAAGACTTATTTGGTTCATTTCGATCAAGAACAGTGTTATGTGTTGAAGATAGAATTCAAGATTCCTAAAGACTGGATTTTATTATCTGCACCATGGGTTCAAGATCTGTATGTACTGAATATGAACAATGCTTCCTCAATGTCTACAACGAGAACATGTTTTGTCTCAAAGGGCACAACGGGACAATCAAGATTGGGACAAGAGGATGTGTCACATCAATGTGAGAAAGATGAAACATATGATACACAACAATCTGGTGGAGGGTGTACCTGTAAAACATTTTCACCTCACATATACATGTATCGCATGCAAGAAAGGAAAACAACATAGGAAGTCACACAAACCTAAAAAGTCACATTCTATCGTGGTACCTCTTCACCTCCTCCATATGGATCTATTCGGACCCATTAATAGGAAGTGTATCACAGGTGATTCCTACTGCTTAGTAGTTACAGATGAATACTCAAGGTTTTCCTAGGTAATGTTCTTGCACGCAAAGTCAGACACTTTTGAGAACATCAAGCTTTTTGTCACAAAGGTTTAAACCATGTATAATCTCAAAGTTAGACGGATACGTTTAGATAATGGCACAAAGCAAAAAAATCTCAGATGACTGAGTATTTCAACGAAAAAGGAATCCACCAAGAGTTCAATGTGCCATACACACCACAACAAAATGGTGTGGCTGAACGAAAGAACAGAACACTGATTGAAGCTGCTCGTACAATGTTAACTGATTCTAAGCTTACTCTTTCTTTTTGGCCGGAAGCAATTGCAAATGCTTGTTACACGTTAAACAGAGTTTTGGTAGTGAAGCGTCACACTAAAAGCAGCTTTGAACTCTTATATAATTGAAATCCAAATCTGAAGTATCTAGAACCATTCGGAGCATCGTGCACAATGTTAAAGCAGGGAGAGAAATTCAGTCTGAATGCGGAGGAAGGTTTCTTTTTGGCTATGCTACTCCGATGAAACGAGTCTACAATAAAGAGTCTGGAATGATTGAAGAATGGTTAAATGTTGCTGTTCAGGAAAGAACCCAATTGTTCAAGGTCAAGGTCCAAACTGGCTCTTCGACTACAAAAGTCTCTTTGATTCATTCAATGAGGAAGAGATAACAATGAGTATGCTTCTCGATGACCTCACTATATCTCCTGGTCTTCCTACAAACGTCACACGACATGAAGTTCCTCAGGAAACTCAATCTTCTGATGAGATTCTGTTTTTGAAGACGTAGTTTCTACAGAACTAGAATCCACCACACAAGTTACATCTAATGTGGATTCTGAGGTTGCCGATGAAAACATCAGGAATCCAGATTCTGCAGTACAAGTTCACTCAAATCCATCAAGCAAAATTCATAATTTGCATCCTCAAGAGCTGATTATTGGTGATACGATTGTGGGTGTTTGTACACGCAATCCACTAAATCAGTTTCTAGATGCATTATATTCTAAGATTCGTGAAACCGATCAACTTGATGAATGGAGATTTCAATGTTATATATCTCAAGTTGAGCCGAGGGGAATAATTGACGCGTTGAAAGAACCATCGTGGGTTGAAGCAATGCAGGAAGAACTGTTACAGTTCAAAAAACTATGTGTGTGGCACTTAGTGGATCTTCCTGTACGAGCTTAGAAGATCGGTACTCATTGTGTGCTAAAATGTAAACGCGATGATCGTGGCATTGTAGTTCAGAACATGCTTGATAAGTCGAACAAGGGTTCACTCAAGTGGAGGGTATCGACTACAATGAAGTTTATGCGCTAGTAGCACGTCTTGAGGAAATAAGGATCTTTTTATCTTTTGCCTCATATAAGCAATTCAATGTTTATCAGCTTGACGTGAAAAGCGCATTCTTACATGGTAAGCTTCATGGAACAGTTTATGTCGCTCAGCCGCCAGGATTTGAAGACCACATTCATCCAGATAAGGTGTATCTGTTGGATAAAGCGCAATGGGATAGAGTTTAATTTATAAGTTGAAGATTAGGGTTTCTCGGTAACAGGGGCGCCCGCATACCGCACGGTAGCAGGGCGAGTTCTTGCGCGTAGCGCCCCGGACAAAATAGTCGGGGTGCTCCGCGGGTGATTTCTAGGCCGGCTGGAATTTATAATTTTTCTTTTATTTTTTGTTTCACTGTCTCGTTTCTCGGGGTGCTCGTTCTCCGTCCGTTTAAGCTTCAAATCATTGTCGTTAACACTGACACATGAGAAATACAAAAAGATTAAGTATATGGACGAAACAAAGATAAAACTATACAAAACTATATAAATACTAACTAAAACGACTCTATTTACGACGAGAAATGTCATGTGTTTTACAACACATCATCATGCGAAACAGAAGTAAACAGAAGTTTGTTTCGCATGAACCATAAGAAACAATGAATTGCTTCGCATGGTACACTTTCTTTTTCGCATTTACATATGTGAATTATAACTTTACATTTCATATACAAAATAGATTACAGTCTAGGGACATATTTGACTCTACAGACTCCCCCTTGGACCTAGCTGTAATATTGAGGCTTCGAAACCGTTGTAGACCATCCGAAGAAGCAATCTTTAACTTTGACGCTTTGGCTTCTTGTTGGTCTCAAAGCTCGTACTGGGGTAGGGATTGGAATAGTCGGTCGGTCTCTTTTTTTATCTCTGCTTTCTTTGTTCATTTCATCCCAAGTGATCCAATAGAAGATGATGAGGGTGCTTAATATTTTCTTGAGATAGCACCCTATTATACATTCAATCATTGGAGAACACCTTTTGACCCCAAGCACTTAAGTTTTGGGTTCCCACTGTCTCACCATCAGGTTTATCAGTAGAGAACCCAAGAGCTTGATTCAGGGATCCGCAGGACATATGTTCATCCTTCATCCAATATGGTTCCACCATTGACATGGCAAACAACGACTTGAAATATATAAGGAGATGCTCCTTCTTAGTCCACTTGCAATTTTCCATTAGATCTGACATCTCCATTCCTGAAAAGTTGACATCTCTGTTGTTGTAACACAGGTAAGCACAGATGTTGTGTCTAGGTTCGAGCTTGAACATATCTCGTAGATCCGTTTCTGAAAAATATCATCAAATTTATTTTAGATAGATTTACCTTTAAATACATACTTATGAGATAATTCTGATTTTAAACACATATTTGTTTATACTTTAAAGCACTGATGTTTTTAGTATCAAAATTTTATGAAACCTTTTGGGACAAATTGTTGATAAAACTCGGACACTGATGAGAATCAGTGTTTTATACGAATCAAGGTATACGAAGTAGACTTCGTTTCGTATGACAGTTGTATGAAAAAAATAGTTTGATTCGTATCATCAGTTATGCAAAACAACATCTATGTTTCGCATAATCTTCGTGCAAAACAACCTTTCTGTTTAGCATGACTTTAGTATAAAACAGCTGGTAGTTTCACATGAACCATATGAAAATTAGCAGATGGTTCACATGCTGACGTCATCCAAAATTAAGATATGAATTTTAATGATTTTGCTCTAACAAATCATGGATTCTATGCCTAAAGATGCCGATCTATAAGTTATGTGAAACCATTTTTGAAAATTTTGACATGTCAAGTGGTTTTTCAGAGGAGTCGACATTTTTGATGGTTTTATGTCGATTTCTCCCAAATTATACAGTAAAAATCTAAAAAATTTACAGATTTCTTACCTGAATGTAACGAGGAATACAGTGGTGGGAGTGAATCATGATTTTGACAAGTTTGAAAAACCATCATCTGAGCTTGTGCGAAATAGAGGGTATGCGAACCAAAATATGAGTGGTACGGTAGTTTTGGTCTTTTGTAACCTGGGTTTGTTTCGCTTCTGACGGTGCGAAACAACCCTTGTTTCGTATATCACGTCTGTTTCGCATGGTCTAGTGCGAAACAACTGTTTTCTATTTTTAGTTTTCATAAAATTTTTAATTAAATCAAAAGAATAAAAAGTTTAAATAAAAACCATTATTCAGTTAATTTATCCGGTTGAAAAAGAATGAAAATATAAAAAATATAAAAATTCTTATTCTATTTACATATGTTCTAAAGAATATAAAAATCTTTTTGTATTCTTCTTAAATTTAAACTAAAGACACTATTTACAAACTAAAATGAAACTAAAATTCGTAATCATTACTAAGACTTCTTTTTGTGAGAAAGATCCAAACATGAGAAGATATTAGTTAGTATTTATGATCTTATGATTTAGTATATATATAATTTTGTGATATATAACATAAAATTGATTGCTGATATTGGATTCCATTTTAGGCGTTCAAACTCACTAGATGATAATAATTTATCATTTTAGTAATAAATACACAGTTAAATGGCCCTAACACTATCAGACATATCCCGGCGTTGTGAATTACCCAAATCACAGTGAAGTTATTGTTGCATTTAGGTTCTAAGTTATACTAACTGAAATGATCATGCAAAAATAAAATAGAAATGTTCATGACACAATAATAAGATCGCTACTGACGTATACGTGGATAAGGTCTGAGTCATGAACAAAAAATAAAGAAATAAAATAAGATGAAAATGTTCACAAGCGAGTGATCAGGTCGGTACCGACGTACACACATAAAATACTCATACATGGAAACACAAGACTAATATACAAGGTTTTCAAAGCTGAGTGGTCAGGTCGGTATTGACATATGCGCAGAGACTACTCAAGCTTTGAGATGGGTTAATATATGTGGTGAATAAACAAATTTCTTTCAAAATAAAAGCGCATGTTCAAATGCAGTTATTTTAGGTACTTTTAGACAATAAACAATCACGTAAAATAAGAAACCACGCAATCAAGGTAAAGGTCTTCAAGGTGTAAATCCACACAAACTGAGAATAATTGTTCAAATTTGTTTTTTTATTATTATCAGTGAGATGTCTGCTTATCATGCATATCGACATTTGTTAATTTAATCACTTATTCTTTTGCATTTTTGATTAAAATCAATAAATAATGAAATACAATGAATCTACTATCATTTCTCAAAGGTTAGATCAATTTCTCATTTTCCAAAACTATTATTTTGAATGTTATTGTATTTTCTTATAAACTATATACAAGTTCTCCCCCTACTTCTAAAGATCTTTTGGGCGATTTGAGGTGCTTAAGCTGCTGGATTGATCAATTTCGAAGCTTGGAGACATTAGGAGCTTTAATTCGGTTGGTTACTTATAGTTGACTTTAGTTTTGATTATTGACTTTGTTATTTCTCATTCTCTTCTGTTTGAACTACTATGGATACTATTTATATGATTTATATGATTGATTGCATACACTAGCCTAGATGACTATCTTTGATTATATTGATTGTTGATTGGTTGTTTATTGCGCGTTTGACTTTTCTGTTGACTTTTGCATAAATTGACCATTTTGACCTTAGAGACTACTAAGTTGCATGACCTTTCTTGGATCTTGATTGTGCCTTGGTTTTGTCCGTGGATCTTTGGAACGATACTCGGTCTTTCACTTCACACTACTAATACGATCGGTACACTTGCCGTATTGTGTGTTGTTTGATCGTTTACTTATAAATTTAATTCTTGATTTGATTGCACACCATGATCACACACATCACATGATCCATATGAAACATGTTGCTGCTTCGCATGTCAACTATTTCGCATAATGAGGCTATAAATAGATGACTTGTTGTCACAGAATCAAAAGAGAATAGTGCATAAAGTCGAAACTCTGCCAATTTGTATTTTTCCAACTATAAACTGTTGTCAATGATATTTTGAGCTTAAACGTCTATCAAATCTCCCGTTTTCATCTTATAAACTCTCTGAAATGATCTTGGTTATTTCCGCTAGCTAGGGATTAGCGTTGGTATCACCTAGATTGTCATTAGGATTGATCTTAGTGTCAAACTGTTAGAAAAAGTGGTCCTACACATATTAAACCATTGTTTTAATGGAAGAATACACACGACGTGAAAAAATAGGTGGGTAAATATGTCATATTTAATAAGTATCGAAACATGATACGTTGGGTTTACCCGCAAAACAGTTTTTCGTCTATTTTTTAATCATAAACTAAATCGGAATGAAATGATTGAGAAGATAGTATACAATTAAAATAGACTTTAGATGACTTTCAACCCCTTTACTCAAGTATCTGATTATACTTTCCCATCTTAATTTAATTTAATTTAATTATATTATTTTGAAGTTTATTATTTTACATGTTCAACTCTAAGTGTGGTTGTCACGAGTCAAAAGCAGATGTGAACTCAACCTGTTAACTGTCGACAAAGACGGAAATTTTGTCATTTGTATTTGTAGTTATACATGTGTAAGTGTAAATATAATATTTATCATCTTTCAGTTTAAAATTCAATAAATGTATTTTAGTTGTATCATTTTTTGTACTCTACCCTTTGTATCAGATGTGTTATAACATTTGGAATTAATGTATTATGTAATTTTTGTTCAAAATAATTTTTTTAACACTATGAAACTATGTATTTTTCACGAACACAACCATATAACATATGTGTTTTAAACTAGTATATATATAGAGTATGGATATTAAACTAAGGGATAAAAGTGTAGGAAGGGATTTTAGCCGTCAGGTCATTGCGTTCATCGTCCAGATGGAATGGTGGAGTTTTTCTGTAATTTTTTGGAAAACTAGTACACGCGCTGGCGTACGTGCATGACATAAACATCCTTTACCCGTGTACGGTGTTAGAATTCCAAACCAAAATCACGAAAAATGCTCCTCCACCCTTTTCGCAACCCTAGTAATACATGATAATCAATGGCGTCTACTAGTGATTCAGATGAATGCAATTCGACTGAAAGAAGTTAGTTTTTTTGCGTATTTTGGAGCTCAACTCTGCTTATTTAAAAATGTATGGCGTTTTGATTTCTACACTTTATGGGTTTGGTAATACATCAAAAACACAGTCTGAAGTAAACGAGACTGGTTTGAAAATCTAGGAAGAAGAACGTATCTTCGAGACGAGGTTTATTGATTTCTGCATGTTGTTTTCATTTTTTTAAATGGCGTCATGTTGACAAGTCTGGTGGAAGGTTTAACTAGATTCACTTTACTGATATGTATGGTGTTTAGAATGGATTTAGACTTTGAATTGTATTTGTAATAGTTAAACTAAATTTGAGTTGTTCATTTTCGGTCCTGAGAGTGGTATGGTGAATTTTGTATTTTTGTCTAAAGACTTGTTGATTACTTGTATGGTGTTTTTGTATAGTGTGCAATACTGAACTATTATATGGTGATTATTATTGTTTTGTATTTGTATAGTATGGTATACTATGGTGTGTCAACACTAACAAAAGATCTGGTTAGGTCATACACTCATCTATTGAAGATGTGGTGGGTTAGTGACTGAGTCTGCCCTACGTACGCCCTATATATAAACATCGTCAATATATGGAGGTACACTTTGATCAGAAATCATGAGAAACTGACTCACATTTGAAAACCAACATCTGTAGCCTTTCACTTAAATCATGAGAATCTGACTCACGTTTTCCTAAACAATTTGCCGTGATCATTTTGTATCCTAACAAACCTACTATCGCATGATGAACTCTTCGACTTCTCTTTTATATTTCAATAATATTTCAAATCTACTCAAACACATTAACAATATCCTCAAATGATTTTGAAACCACTAAGTTGGTAAAGAGGCTAGATTGATGCCAAGCATCGAATGACCCCTCACGATCAACTTCATGTAAATAAATACGATGTCTATCCTAAAAAATTCTTTTCGTATGAGACATAAAAATTACAAGTTAATAGTTACACCCCTCGGGTTAACCAAAGCAACTGCGATTTTCATAAATTGGACGAATCATCTTTTCAAACCTAACTAAAAAAATTCATAATCAATTTCGTCAAGGAAGTTCTAAATTAATAAAAGTTCAAACCCGACTACAAAGAATCAGTTACATCCAATTCATGATCTTTAAAAGGAGAACCACTTTATGACAGAACCAACAAGTGTGGTTTTGGCTTAAATGAGTTCAAATTTCAGGTTAAATCATTAACAAAAAGGGGTACACACATCCATTCCCTAATAATCACAAATTAAAATTCATTGTACAAATAAAGCCTGAGAGTCACATGTCACACTTTTATCTAAACACATCCCTAATCTACAGGGACGTGGGAAACGATTAACCACAAGCATTTTGAGCCGACATTCACTTTCGTATTCTTGAAGCACAAAATGATTTTGCCATTCAGGGTAACCTATATGACGAAATACTGTGTTGTGCTAAATCTTGTTGGGAACTTAATCACACGATGTACTACACCTTTATTTACCATGTTTTAAGAAGCAACAAACTGTATATATCATTCATAACAACACTCGAATCTCATTATTCTTTTTATCTTAACGCAAATACTTAATACTTAATTTTGGAACCAACACAAACAAGGATACTAGCTCTTACGGCAAAGTGCCTTACCCACCCAACAAAATTAAACCCTAGTCATTCTTATGTGATTGACTCCAGATCATCATTATGAAGAGAGAAAACATAGCTATAGGATTTATCTCTGAGCTCCCTTCTACTCCCAGTAATCCAACGGTAATCACTGACCATTTCTATCAAACAACCATCTCGTATGTAGGTCCTCTTAAACATTCTATTCGAAACGTGGGTTGTGACCTACGAACTAAAAAAAACACATCTATACTGCATGCTCGATGACCGCTATGTCTTTTCTTCACATGTACATTGATGACTCAAAGCATCAAGTAGAAAAACTGTAGAGAATCATATATCGAGTAACCAAGAATCTCTATAAGCTTCTCAACTAGTGTCCATTGGTGAATCAGTGCACTTAGTAGAGAAACTTGTGGAGGATAGTAGATCGAGAAACCAAGAATCTCTATAAACTTGTCAACGAGTGTTCATTGGTGAATCAATGCACTTATTAGAGAAAACAGTGGAGATCATGATTGTAAACAACTCAAACATAGACAAATTACAATAGTGGAACTTAATGCAAATTTAGCTATAAGCTAGGATTCATCCATACCCATACCTCATTGTGGCAAACTTCTTTTGATGAATTTCGTGACAAAATTTTTAAAGTAGGGAAGACTGTAATATCCAGGAGGTTTCGACGACAATTCTTTTTTTTAACTGAGTATTTTTTTAAAAATTTTTTTTGGTTGTTCCAAAAGACGATGTCACCGGGAGTCGTTCATGATTTGGGTTCCACCACCGTTGAGAACAGATCTAAAATCAGATCAAAAATCACCGGAACAGATCAAAATCAGATCTAAAATCACCGGAACATATCTAAAATCAAATCGCCGGAACTGATCTCACCACCAAGTCTGATCGCCGGAACAAGTTTGCAACCATCGCTTCTTCGTTGCATCTGACTACCCGATCGAAATCTCGTCTTCTCGCTCATGCTACTGTCGATGTCAATCTTAGTTTTTTTTTTATGTTTTGAAAGTAGAGATTGAGAGATAAAAGAGAATAACATTCAAATGGTGTGAGTGATAAATTTCAAATGGTGACAGTAATATAAATCAGAAAACACAGAGAGAGAAAATACAAGACAAAAATACCCTTGAAGTGAAATGAAGGAATAAAAACGTGGCAAACCAATCCCAGGCTGCACCTTCAATTAAGACAATTGAAATATGTGGTTGTGCTTTAAAGTTGAATATCATAATAAAATCGATTTCATTTTCATTTTTTTAATGCAAAAAGGATACTTTAGTAAATTTCTCTCTCTAACTTTATGTCACATCACCCTCTTTCTCCCACATTCTAATACTCTATTTCCTGTTATTTTAATATTAAAAAAAATCGTTTGTACTTTTATAGAACTCATTTTTTCCGTGTTCGTTATTCTTATACTTACACATGTAACATACACGTAATTTAATATAAACTGTTGTTTACCTATGTTCAATGAATGTTATATAATGTTAAACCAACAAACAAACACAAAACGTGTGCGTTTACATATGTAAATTGAATGTTATATAATACTATACCAGCAAACAAACACAAAACGTGTGTGTTTACATATGTATAATGAATGTTATATAATATTAAACTAGCAAACAAACACAAAACGTGTCTATTTACATATGTAAAATAATTTTACATAACATTAAACCAGTAAACAAACACTAAACATGTTTGTTTACATATGTAAATTGAATGTTACACAATATTAAACCAGAAAACAAACACAAAACGTGTCTGTGTAAATATGTAAAATGAATGCTACATAATAATAAACCAGCAAAACAAACACAAAATGTGTATATTTACATATGTAAAATGAATTTTACATAACATTAAACCAACAAACACACACAAAACATGTCTGTTTATATCTATATAAATGTTATATATGCAATTACAGAAACTATCCTAAACTAACAAAAAAAAAAAAAAAAAACTGATAAAAATGAGTATGCTTCATTTCTTGATGACTATCTTCATCTTTGATACATACAAAAAAAGCTATCATATGCTAAGAAAAAATGTAAAACAAAATTGTGCTTCAATTTTTTGATGATAATCTTCATCTATCACCTCTACAATTTGCTAGCATGATCGAGATCTGTGCTATAGTTTATGTTGCATATGTAACTCTCAAACTGATACATGTCTAACTAGCTAATGGTACATAATCTGAAAGCAAATGTTAGCTAATGATACATAACCTCAAATGTTACATATGTAACATGTTTTCTTATTTTAGTGTTATTAATCGACACTGACGTTGTAAGTCTACTTTCCACCAGATGCATCGCGAGTTTGTCAAGATCGAGATCTGATCTGATCTAAGAACAATAAGTTGTGATTCAATTAATTACAGGGCGGAAACAAGCAATCAATTCAAGTTAAGATATAGATCTAATTTAAAACACAAACCAATAACAGTTGCAATTAATATTCAAGTCATGATTATTAAGAACAGATGAAGAACATATAATATGAATAATAAAGAACAGTTTGTATTAAATCAGGTCTAAAATGATTACAGAATTACAGATGTGTGTGTGAAAAAAAGTGTAAATCAGAAGCGTATAAAAAACGTACAGACACATTCTATGACAGGTCTATTTATAGGCAAAGTCAGATCTAACCTAACTGCTCTAACGATTAAGCACTAACAAAAATAACAAGACTAACATCACATCAGTTATATATGTCATAACTGACGTCATTACAAACAGAATTCAAAACGAAATCTATATAAGTCTTTGATTCTAAGCAACACCAACTTTGTACATCAGCAATCAACAAATTCAACGTCAGTAGTGAGCCTTTTACTCATCAGCAATTGTGACGCCTGTCTCCCGGGACATGCCACGTCATCGGATTTACTCATGAGCACAATAGTTATATCAGAGACAACTCAAATGCAGCGGAATTTAAAACTTTTTCTATTGATAAGCAAACCTGATTACATTCTCTATTACTATTACATAACATAAATATCTCTATTCTATGCCAGTCTTCAATAATCCGCAGCCAGCTTCCAAGTATGCTATTTCTGCCACCTGCACTTAACCTGGTATACATTCTAAAACAACTCAGCTTTCGCTGGTGAGTTCAGGTTTTACTATACTTTCAAAATAACTTTATCAAGTCATATTATCATACACATATACTCTTTAACCAAATAACATGTTAATATCTATATACCCATTCTATATCCAATCCATCACCCATATATTCATAACCCATTATTCCCTTCCTTACCCATTCCTTTTCCAACTGCCTAGAGCCTCTAACGTTACGGATCATCATCCAGTAACCTATCCCGATTATACAACCCTATCTCAGATAGTTGTCACTACCCCTGTCTCGATTGTATAACCCATTCTACTACAGACCGTCGTCTGGTAGTCTACCTAGATCGTACACCCCTATCTCGATAGTCGTCACTACCCCAATCTCGACTGTACGACCCATCTATGCCCAGTCTACTATATTTACACATTTCTACTCATATATTCATTCATACCAATTAGACAGTGCGTTCCCCACACAGGACGTCTTACAAGCCAACTTAACCAATTAGACAGTGCGTTCCCTACTCAGGACGTCTTACGTGTCCCAATTTATTTAGACAAAGCAATCCCTGTCACCTGGAGATTGTCTAACATGCCTCCAATCATACCCAAGTGATTACCCTGGTCGCTACAGGGCTTATATTATCACATCAGACAAACGATTGTCCTGTACAGGCTTCAAGCAATCATCTGGCATTTAGACAAAGCGTTCCCACTCAATGGACGTCTTCCATGCCTCCCTACTTAAACAGAGCGTTCCCCACACATGACGTCTTACGTGTTTATCACTATCACTTAAGCAAAGCATTTATCTACCTAAATGCCTAACATGCTTTTATCCTCTACGATGTACTTCCATATATTAACGGTGTTTATATATAGGGCGTATGTAGGGCAAACCCAGCCACCAACCCACCATACAATTAATATATGTAAGTCCATTATCAACAATCAATTAACAATTATAATCCTGACATACATGATACATATCCATAACCTATCACATAATCTTAATCACATAACCTTAATCACGTATCCTTAATCACATATCCTTAATCACATAACCTTATCATCCTTTCAATTAATCCTATCTCTTTATTATAGACTATACAATGGTATGATCCTGA